>PVKN010002577.1:0-41680 GCA_004027915.1 Capromys pilorides | reverse complement strand
CCAGTTATCCCGCTCAACATCACTGCTTTCCAGAATACATCAATGCTGATTCTTTGAAGTATTTAAATTCTTTAAAGTAACATTAAATTCCTCCCTTTTTTCCTGGTGCATATTCCTAAGATTATAATCTATGAAGAACATGTAAAACGAGAAGGGATTCCTGGGCCTGGCTTTGTCCTAATTTTCATTCATCTGATTTATAGGATTGATAGGTAAGGTGAAGCCCTTTGTCTCGTACTGGGTGATTCTGACAGTGCCATCCATCACACAAGCTGTCAGAGGTGCAAGGAAGCTGTTAAACAAAGGCACAGCTGGTTAACACTTCCAGAAGATGGGAAAGAAGGAAGTTAACCTTAGTGCCCAGAGAAAGGTATTTCAGTCACTTGGTGGAGAAATGAATGTAGCAGTAAAGCCTGTTGACAGAAATATTAGAATTTAAAAATGAATTTCAAATATACAGTTGTATTTCTGCTTCCTTTATGATCCCAGAATAAATCCCTTCTTGAAATATATTGATAAATACTCAGACAGAAATGGTAATGTTGCTGAAACCAGGAGTCACTTTTGTTAATAAACTTAAAGACTCATGTCTATGAGTGGCAGACAGAGAAAATGGAAGGATGTCACTCCAAGTCTAGGCACGTAGTCCACCCAGGAGCCAGAGGGCAGCCACAGTCTTTAACAAGTACAGACAGAAGTAAAGAACACAATTAATAGTTTGGTTGGTGATCATTTTATGATATCATAAAGCAGTGTAAGTACATATCAAACAAAGAGCATACATTACCTCCCATCTTTTCTTTCTTTCATTTTATTACCACTTAAGATTTTAGACCCTTGTTAAGGTTTGTGTATATTTGTCCCGAAAGTCTCATGCGGTCATTGAGGTGAAATTCTAGAGTTTGTGATTAATTCATGATCCAAGACTGGGATTATGGGCCTGAGTACTTCTGGGATTATGGGTGTGAGTGCTACACCCAGCCAGGGGCAGACAGCCTGAATATGTAACATAAGGGAGACAGACTCGCTCTCTGTAGCCATTGTTGCTGCCATCTCCCCATTTGCTCACTGCTCTTTGCTGCTGCCATGTAGGGCTGTTCTCTGCCACATGTCACTCTGCCTTGGAGCCAGTTGAACATGAACTGAAACCTCCTTTAACTGTGAGCTAAATAAGTCTTTCCTTCCTTCATGTTGGGTGCCAGGTATTTTGTCCTAGTAATAAGAGAAGAGTAACTGAGACAGCCCTTCTGAGTGTTGGGTCATCCAAGTTCCTCTTGAATAGAAAGAGGTTTCGTTAGGTCTAGGAGAGACCCATGGAGCGACCTGTTCTGCAGTCAAAGTGAGACGGTCACGGTGTGCCTGCAGTTTTCCCAGGGATCCAGCCCTGCTAGAGGAGCTTCTAGAGAGGACTGATGCAAGAGCAGGCCAGAAGGCCCCGGCTGGCAAGTGGCACCACAATCCTTGGCAACTTGAGCTTCGCAGTGCACTCCGAGCAAAGTGCTGCCCTCCCTCTGATTGTCCTGGAACTTATGAGACTCAGAGAGTCAGTTGGTGCTTTGTCTCAGAACTCGAAACAGCAGCAGAAAGCTCAGCAGGAGCTCTCCGTGTGTGGGTGCTAGGGGGGCCATGATGGGCAGGCTGCCTATGGGGTGGCAGAGGAGAGTCTGTTCATGAGGAGTCCCTACCTGAGGTACCAGAGGGGCGCATGGCTGTGGCTGGTCTCTACCTCTGACAGGGCTTGAGGGATCCTCTCCAAGTAAAGCCTCTTCCCTCCCCGAAGCTCTAGAAGCTTGTGTTGCCTCTCCGAATGCACTGTCCTGCCTCCCACCCCGTGTGAATCCGCCCTCACGCATCTCCACCCTCCTGACCCAACAGTGCCAGGTGTGTCTGTGTTGCATGCTCAAGTTCATATCTTCACCACCACCCCAGAGACTCTGACACCCTATGCCATCCTAGGGGCACCTCCGCAGAGGAGAGGCTCCAGAGGCATCAACCTCAGACTTCCTGGAGCACCAGAAGGTTACTTTCCACCGTCGCCCATGCCTGTGCAGCCTTGCGTGGGGGAAGGAAGATGATCACAGAGCAGGGGAAGGCGGTGCCCAAAGGAAAGTGTCCTCCCCTAGAGAGAGCCTCTCTGTTCCTGCTGCTGGAGCTGGTGTGGAGAAAGGGAGGGTGAGCAGGTGTTAAAGGCTTGGTTGTTGGTATGTGGTGCTATCAGAGGCTATGGAAACTTCTAGAAGTGAGCCTGGAGAAGGAGGTGGATCTCTGGGGATGAGCCTTTGGAGAAAACATGGAGGCAGGCCCCAGTCCTTTTTCTCTTTCTGTGCTTCCTGGCCACCCCCATGCGCTCTAGACTATGGTTATCTGCCTTGCTACAACTCCAACATGACAGGGCCAATCTACCATGAGCTTTAGAAACCTCTTAAACTGTGAGCTGTAATAATCTTCCCTCTATTGAATTGATTTTCTCAAGGATTTTGTCAGGAACAAAAACTCTTGAGGGATGGATGTTTATAATCCTCTCTTGGTTTCTAAGGAGGGAAGACCCCTTAGCTGCTGAGAGAAAATGAAGTTGTGGTGACATTCAGGTGGAAGGATGTGGGTTAGAGTGAGAGATCACCTAAATTACCTTACACTTACAAAGGATGGCAGAAATAGGAAAAGTAGCCAGAAGTATGGCGGCCAGAGGAGGGACAGAGACACCCTAGGTGGAGATTTTGGCCGAGTTTTGCTGTGTAGTATGTGCTATCATCACTCTACCTAGTTATGGATGTGGTTCTCGGCTCATCACTGCCCGATAAAAACTTGGGAATCTTACGGACTGGTGGGAGTGGGGTTGAGGAGGGTCCAGTGTTTGAGAGAGTGCCTGTGCCTGAGGGAAGGCCAGGGGAAAGGAGGAGCTAATGGGCTGGGCCTGAACTGGGCGGCTTCGTGAAATAATTAGCAAAGGTGAGGGAGTTTTCCTGGTGTTATTTTTCAGACCAAGGTCTTTTGAAGGGAACATGGCTGTTCTCCAGGTGGATTTTGGGAAGAGACTGTAAGAAATCTATAGAAATGGCATCTCCCAACAACCTCTGCTATTCTTTCAGTGATTGAGAGCAAAAGTTCCTTTCAGACAAAAATAGAGATTTAGGGGCTTCCCTTGAAGCCATTTGTTTTGAGAAGGAGCTGTTTTAAGGCCACTGGATGTCTTGGTACAATAGTACTACATGGCTAGAAGTACACCTTGGGCCTACGTGTTGGCTGAGGCAGCCTTCCCTGGTCAGAAGTAACAGCACTTCTTGGGGGCTGGATAGGATTCTCAGCGATCAGCTCCCACTGGGATCCACCAGACCCAACAGTTGGGGGTGGGGGCCCAGTGACACAGTGAGATAGTCCTGTAGGTATTCCAGGTTCATGCTGACACTTGAGAAAAACTGGCTTATGAGATGATTCTCAGAATGTAGTGACATCTGAGCCCCCAGTGGAATCTGGCAAACATGGTCACAGAATCTTTGGTCCAGAACCCTCGGACACCAGGGATTTGGGCTCTGTAGGCCTTGCCACCCAAGGTTTAACAAACTCTGCAGATAATTCTGGTGCCCATCCAAGACCTCCAGAAAAATAGGCTAAGAAGAAACTGAGTCCCAGAGACCAAAATTTTGAGCAAATATGGCTGACAAATTAAATAGTTTATTGGAATCAATTGGGATCCTCCTGGATAGATACCAGAGCCTAATAGATACTCCTTATTAACAGAGTACCTAGTAAACACTGGAGCAGAACCTCTGGAGATCACATGCAGGGAAGAATTATTTATTCACAAGCCCAAAACTTGACCCGGGAGAATTGAGGTGACTGTGGAAGACTTGGGGTCTTGGGGAGCACTGAGAGATGAGTGACAGGACATGAGGTGTGGCCCAAGAGCTCAGGGCAGAACAAGGTCTCAGGTTCACTTCTTCAAAGAGTTCCCAGGGGAGGAGGTCATGGCAAATGCAGACTCCTGGGCCCTCTCAGGCCCACTGCACCAATGTGTGGGACTGAGAGGCACGAATCTGAGCTCTGCGTGAGTGTCCATGCTGTGATGTGGGCGTCTTCATCATCGGGAACCACAGATCATCAAGTCTGCAGAAGAGGGCAGAACAGGCTGGCAGGTTCCTTTGCGCAGTGCTGAAAGGCAGGAAATCAGTGTATCACAAGGACAGGAGCTGTGTGGCTGGGACAGAGATGCAAACAGCGTCATTTTGCATGGATGAGGTCACTTAGAAACTGTCACTTTCCATGTATAGGTGAAGCACTTACTGTTAGAGATACGTACTATGGTACTTTAAGTATATTGAATTTAACATGTCCCTGTAGTAAGAGGGCTTTTCTGGTATTTAGAATATCCCCAAGAGTGCTGACAAGGTTAAACACACACACACACACACACACACACACACACACACACACACACTTCACCAGCAATATACTATGAAATTTCCTGGGGAAATTGCTCTGACATAGCTACAAATATGAGATGTCCCCTAATGGTTAATTTCTTCATTTCTTGCTCTTTTTTTTTGATAGTCCCATTTTCATCTCGGTACGCAACTATAAGCAGTCATGACACGTGTGGGTGAGTGTTCTAGAGATAGCAAGAGGTGGGATGCAGTTGGAAGGCAGGGAGTGGTCCATTCTGAGGAGATGGGATGAGGATGTAAGAGGGGGACCCAGGGAGAAGAAGTGAAGCCCACCCCAGAGCCCCCAGAGGGGCCAATGGGAGAAACACCCTAGTCGTCAGCCCTGAGACTGCGCCTACTGCTTTACTCATTGGATGTCCATCGACAATTATCCTAACTCCAGCAGTAGATGAGATAACTGTCATTGTGTCAGTACCCAAGGACTGAAACGAAGCCAGACCCCTTGAATTCCTTCCAGAATATTTCTGTATCTCCTTCTAGAGCACATTCCTGAAAGGTCTCGAAAAATCTGCTTTCTCAGTACAGCTTCATCGCAGTCTGTTGGCCTTCCGGCTTGCATTTCAGATTCCGATTATTATACCACAATTCATTAAACACATAAGATCTATTGGAACCTCCAATGAAACCTCAAGACTATAAAATAGAATGGAGTGATGGTAGGAAAGTGACCTGCTACCATGCTAAGTGTTGAGAATAATAATGCTGGGGATGTACGTGGTGCCTGTGCCCCAGGAGCTGAACGTGTGCTCTGTGCTCCATCTAATGAAGTGGCTTTTGATTCTCATTTTGCTAATTACCTGACCTTGAGTATGTCCAAGTTTCTGCGGCTATAAAATGGAGATAAGAGAGCTGCTTAACCTAAGAACTTGGAGCGAATGGGTATAATGTTTTATATAATTATAGGGGATAGTTGTCATTGTAGAAAAAAGGCGTGGCTGTTCTTTCATCTTTAGGTTTCTAAATTTGTGGCACTTCTGGAGAAACACTCAAACTAATGGCACTCAGGTATCGGCTGGAGTCCAGGCACAGCGCGGGCATGGCTCTCACGGCTATGCCTGAGAAGTATGCGGGGATCTCACTAAAATGCAGAGGCGGGAGACCCGCCTACAGTGACTTTAGGTCAGTGGTACTGAATTGGGTAGGAGAAATTGTTCATGAGGAATTCTGTGCCCGAGACACTGTAAAAGACACTAAGGGGCCCAACGAAGCCTGCCCCTGCCCACCCATCCCCTCCTGTTGCTCAAGACCTACCTGACCTGGAGGTGATGCCGGACGCCATAGCTGTACTGTCCTGAGGACTGCCCTCGGAGGCCTGCAGCGGCAGTAGCATATGTCAGCTAAAGCCCAAAGCAGTGCAAATGCCGAGGCATTTCCAAACTCTGATGCCTCTTCCGCATCATGACTGATGTCCGGCCTGCAATCCTGTGACATCTTCTCACTGTGGAACAAGAGAGTCTGGAAGAACAACGGGTTCCCTTTGTTCCTTGCTCTCTCTTGCCATTCGCACACATCATTTGCACTGGTTTCCCAAGGGACCTCCTTAGTATTGATTCTTCCAGGGGCCTCCAAAAACATCACTTGTTCTGGGGACGCTGGCAGTGAGTCATTTGGAATGGGTCTGGGTTTGACCTCCAAGAAGCTGAAGATAATAAATGTGTCTGGTTCTAACTTCAGTGATGGGTTTTCTTTGAATTAAAATTAGCAGTGGCTAAAGTTGCTCCAAGTCATTTCATTTCATTCTCCTTTCTATATCATATCCTTCTAAATTTGGGGAAATTAGCATTTGCTAATGACTCTCTTCCTGTGGAATGCAGGCTGTATTTTAGAATAGAGGTGATTAATTGCTCTAAGTCCTTTGATGTGTCAACACGCAAGGACGTTTGGGAATCCTCGCTGACCCAGCCAACCCAGCAAATGAAACCCAGCTGCACAAGAGCATAGGCCTTTTTCTTTTAAAGTATTTTATGTACAAGAACTATCTTTAAAATATGTGTTAATAAGCAGAGCTGAATGATAAAACATTTATATCACTCCAACAAAACCTCAAGCACCCAAAACTGACAACAGATGATGCAGTGAGTAAACCACTAAGGGCAGAGAAAACCAAAAGAGATACATAAAGCTTGGAGCTAGTGCAGATGATGAAGAACTACAACACACCTCGTGGGTTTCAGGTTCACTGAAAAATGTACCTAGAGAGATTGCTTCAAATATCGAATTTGTCTGCATTTTGTTATTTATGTCCTGCCCCCTTCCCAAGAAAGATTTGTGGCTGTGCGATTGCTCTCTCTACCTCGTGCTAGATAACATTGGAAACAAGGCATCACGTCTTCATTGCCATCTCCGCTCCCCTCTCGCACTCTCTCCAACAGCTTAAGAATTTCAAACAGGCCGAAGAAAGCACATTGCTTATCTTAGGATGAGTTTTCCGTAGTCCTATATTATCTGTCATCTTAATAACTATTTTTATCAATCTCTGAGACATCTACCCAAAGCTATGAGTCTCTATGAGTGTATAATGTTTGTAATTGATGGGATGATGTTCCCAAGGAAATATGTGTTGCTCTAGTTCCACTTTTAAAAGTAACTGTGGAACTTTAACCAAGAAGCCTTTAAGTCTCGGAAGCAATTTGTTCCTCCGGCCTTGGCCTCGTCCTCATCCTCGTGCATGACTATTTTACGTACATGCACATTGAGTGTGTGAAGGTTTCAATTGATTGTTTATATTATTCAATATAAATGCTACAAACTGTGTACATGATAAGCATTTGTCCACATTGTTACATGAACTGTTTTTTTTATTTGCCATTTTTTTTTTTTTTTTGTGGACCAGGGTTCGAACTCACGACCTTGCACTTGTCAGGTAGGCACTTGTGCCACGGAGCCATCTCCCCAGCCCTGTTATTTGCCATTTTTAATGGCCATGTAGGAGTGTATAGAATTGCTGTACCATTCTAATGTACAAGAAAGAAGGGGACACTCGAACAGATGGCCACAGACTGTGGGGAAATGAGTCACCCTGCCCTTATTTATAGTGTCCTGGAGCACTTAATACCCTAGGGAGAGAGTTTATGGTTGTGAGGACTTATTTATCTAAAATGCAAAAGAAGGGAGCTGTCGTGGTCACAGTTTTGTTTGGAAACCTCTCTTTATTCACTTCCTGCATTAACATTTTTCCGGAGACAGCAAGTTCTGCAAAAAACAGAAAGAGTAGCTAAAGTGAAAGGACTCATCCCTGCCTTTGGCACAATGGTTGGGCTGGGCGCTGGTTGACCACTCTCTGTGCGTGCGTGCGTGCGTGCGTGCGTGTGTGCACGCGCGCACACACACAGCAGTTCAGCAGTCGCTGCACAGGAGGAGCACATGGGGAAACATAAGGCATGCAGCAGCGGTGGGCGTGGACCCTGGGGCCAGGCTTTACAATTAGGTTCTTGTAGCAGGACCTTTGACCGTGGGGTTATAATACCAACACTCCCCATCAGTGTGTTGTGGGGGTTAAATAAGGTGACGCGCATGAGCATGAAGGATGGGACTTTTACATGGTCAACACCGTATGCGGTTGGCTGGTGAACATTTGTTTTTTAATTTTTAATAAGAAATAACAATATGATAGTTTCAAAACACTCTAGTAGCGCATTCATAATAATTGATACATTGAATATTATTGTCCTCATAGTAGGTATACGGAGCACTGGCTGGTGGACACTGTTGACTTTCTGCTCCCTTTTGAAAAAAGGGCAGCACAGAGGTCAGCCTCCCTGCATAGCCGTTAAGGACGAAAGCTCCAGCACAAGCCCGGCCCCTCCCTCCAGTCTACATGGAAGAGAAAAAGGAAACTTGTTCTTCTTTTTGTATTTTAGAGAAGTGCCTACAGGGTGTTCAGGGTCTCGCTACTAGCTTGGACTTGGACTCGTAGTGATTCACCTGTTTACAGCCTCTCAAGAAGCTGGGATTACAGGCGCGCACCACCACACCCAGTCTCAATTGCTGTCTCAATGTGCCCCCGGGGGTGGAGCCAGTGGGGGGCGGAGCCAGCAAGGGGGCGTGGTCGAACCATGACCCCTGTTCCCGCTTGCAGGTGCTTTGTTCTGCTGAGCTGTTGGCTGGCCCAGAAACTTCTTTACAGGACTTTTAACCCAGAGATAATGCTTGAGACCCTGCTGTGCTTAAGATCACTCAGAATGTCCCTGGGTCAGCGCAAGATTCTCTCATCGTCACGGGGACGTTGCTGCTCGCCTTACCGCAGGCCAGCACCTAATGTGTGGCTAGCCTTCTCAACAACCTTACACAATAGTTGCTGCTAGAACTCCCATTTCTCAGAGGTGGGAGGCTGTGGTGCCAGGAGGATAAAAGTGATTTCCTTAAGGTCAACTGGCTTCAGAATCTGGGATGTATTCAGAGCTAGTGGAAACCCGAGTCCATTCTTTGGCCACGAGAATCGTTTCTGTTCATCGTGACATCGGCACCGAGATGACTTGGGCCTAGAGGTTTGTGCTGCTGCTTAAGCATCAGCTAATGCCCACAGCAGCTCTGGAGAGCTTTCCAGGGCTTCGCATGGTCCTAAGCTCAACACCAGCCCCACGAGACCCCTCTCGGTCCCCACACCCAAGCCTACTCACCAGATTCTGCATCTGCGCTTTGACCCTGGCCTGAGTCCGATCCTCCAGTCTGCAAACACGGAGACAATCAGACAGAGTCTGCTGCTGGCGCCAAGCCTGCCTGTCTGCCACCTCCTACGCTGTTCTCATGTCTGGCAACCTCTGGTCTCACCTTTCCTCCTCTGACCACACTTCTGTACCCTCATCTTCTTACTGAGCAGCAGGCTTGAGGCTTACACAGGTGCCCCCCCCCCACACTTCTTCCCCCAACTCCCAGCTGGCACTGGGCACCAGCACCCAAATTATGCTCCCATCACCATCCTTGAGGGGCAAGTTGGGAGAGGAGAGAAGTGAGGAGGGGACAGAGGGCTGACACAGAGCTACCTTCTGGAATGCCACATGGAAAGGGCCTGTGTTCAAGGCTCACACTAAGCGCAGATCTTAGTGGGGCCTAATATTCGTGGGAGCCAGGATGACAAGCTGAGCTGTACCCTTGCAACAGCCAGTACTGCAACCCTGTCTCCTGGGACCACAGAGCATGCCCTCATTTGGAAATAGGGCTGATGGAATTATTAAAAATGACTTGTCTTAGTTTGTTTCCTGTTGCTACAACAACAACAAAAGCACAGCTTGGTAGTTTACAAAGGAAAAAAAAAATATTACTTTGGCTCATATTCCTGGAGGCTGAGAATTCTAAGAGCTAGGCACTGGCACTGCAGGGCTTTGTACTCCTTCTTCCCTTGGCGGAAAAGTGGAAAGGGCAAGTGGGTGCCTGGGAAAGGGTGGTGACACGACGCAGCCTCACTTTATAACAGCCCTCCCTCCCTCCGTCCCTCCCTCAAGAATGACTCCACTTCCGGAAGAAAGCCAGCCCCAGCCACCTCTCCAGCTTCCTCTTGGAGCTCAGCTTTTCCAACACCACCTCCCCACACTGCCACAGTGGCAACCCAAGTCGGGCATGAGTTTGGAGGATACAAATGATGTCCACTCCACAGCAGAAGGTTATGGCGAAGCACCTCCAGTCAGTATGAGGCTTATCCTTGTGTGAAGGAGAGATGTGGACACCAACATGCTCATGGACAGAATGGCATATGACAAGGAAGCATCGAGATGATCCTGCAATGAGCCAAGAGATGTAAAGATGGCCAGCAAAGCGCTAGAGGCTGGGGAGAGGCGTGGAGCACATCCTTTCCTCTCAGCACTCGCATATAATCGACCCTGTCTTTGTGAAGAACAAATCTGAATCATGGTATGCGGTGCCTCACTATAACCCGCCTAGGAAATGGCCAAGCTGAACACGCCCAAAGGTGGCATCTGAGAGCCCACAGCGAGCCAGCCTGGAGCAAGATGGGGTACAAACAGGACTGAGGTTATGGGGTGCTGCCTGCAGGTATTTGGTGGCTGTTCTTCTGGCCTCAAACTCCTTCTGGTGCCTGCTTGGGGATGAGAAATGTTAGATTCGAGTATAACACTGCTTCGAAGCAGGGACTCCTAGCTGTCATGGAACTGAGGCAATTGGACACTGTGGGCTTCTGAATGCATTAAAAAAGATCTCTGACATACGTTATGATTTCATTGGTGTAAAGACAAATGTAGTCTGTGCTGGCTCCATCCTTACATCATCATTGTTTCTCTGTCCATCCTTTTTCTGGTTTTTAAAGAAGTCATTTTTGTGGGTCCAGACACTGTGCCTCTGGGAAGACTCACCCCTGGGTGCCATGAGACCCAGCAGAACTCAGCTTTCCCCTCTGGTGACGCTGTAAAAGCTAGACCTTGGGAAGAGCCCAAGGAGCGAATGTACTGTGGTGAGCACGGCCCAGGCTGCGTCTCTTGAGTCCCAAAGTGCACTGTTTGCCTTTCACCTTTCCTTTACCTCAAGATGAACTAAAACCTAAATGCTTACAGGTACAGATAGAGAACTACACTAGGTATTAGCTGTCACCTTCCGGAAATGTGGCACCGTAAATCCACACGCCTTTCTCCAAGGCAGCTGTTGTATGTTGTCAGAGCCATACATAAAACTGCCCTTCTGTGCTATGCTGGTGGCCTTCCTGATTTACCATCCACTCAGTCACATGCTAAATACCAACAGGCGCATCTGAAAATATACTCTCCTGCAGCCCTGCTGAAAACCGCATTGCCCCAGTAATGTCTGCCCGTTCATCACTTCCTCCCCACTCCCTGAGTGTCATTCCCTGAAATACATCGCTAAGCATTGCCCCTGAAACATGTGAGCACAGAGAGGGGGAACCAAAACAGCTGTAAGGTCCAGGATTGAAAAAGTAAGTGTGTTTCTAAAATGAGACAAGCCACTCAACAAGTTGGAATCTGGCTCCCTTTACTGGGACCTTTAGTGACTTCCTTTAATGTACTATTAGAATCTATCTTCTTTTTATATGCACTTCCTGCCTGGAGGAGCAGCAGTAAGAAACTGGATAAAGAACCCCAGTCTCTATGGTTCTCTCCAGAAACCACTGGCAGTGTCTGTCTCTGTGCAGAATCCCAGTCACCGTCCAAGGGGATCCAGGAGCACAGATTTGTACTTAGTAACACGCACAGGAATGTAAGCTTCAGAAAGAAAGGGCCGATTCCCAGGTCACAGAACTCCAGGGAAGGAGCAGGACTTGTGGAAAGGGTGGAACTGGTTCTGTAGGCTGATCCGGGCTTGGCTGTCGGCTTTAAGTCAAACAGATGACATCTTGTCACCTAACTCCTGTTCCCAGAGGGAGGACACTGAGATATTAACTGGGAGCTCAATCTCCAAGCCCTGCTTTGGAACAGGACCTTGTTCTATGTGGTACACGGCTCATCCAGAGGCAGCTCCCTGGGCACAGGACCGATCACTCACACAGAACTGCATGCTCAGGAGAGTCCATGGTCCATGCCTACGTAGACACTCCGCTGCCACCACCTTGCGAACTAGGAGTGAAGCAGGATGAGACTCTACAGCTTGCACATGCGCAGAGCCAACAGACAACTCTCGCACCCCGTATTTCTGCCCACCCCTCTGCACCGTTTTCCACACGCTTGCTGGGAACGCACCTTCAGTCTTGCCCCGGTGCTTGCTGTGGACTCTCTGGAATTCCATGAGCACAAGCTACACCAAGACATCTGTGACGGGGTGGGAGGTGACAACCCCGAGTGGCTGTACTTTGGCTGCGAACCAGAGCTTCCTGTGAGCGCAGAAGGCTGCTAAGAGTGTCCTCAGAAACACAGGTGGCCAGGAACCCTGACCACGGTCCCTGCCACATCACTGTCATGGATGAGCCAGCTGCTCACAATGAAATGGGGAAAGGTCCCTTGGGTTCCTTTTCCTCTGGGAGCTATGTTATCCACAGCGAGTGAGTAGAGAAGCCAGGAGTGTTGGTACATGTGTCGTACTTATGTCAAGAAATGAAGCGAACAGTTTTGGATTATGTGGCCCATTTCCCTGTTTCTCTGATTGGAAAGAATAAGATACATGTGCATCTGGTCGCATTATGGCTTCTAGCTAAGTCCCCTCTCCCATTCCCACCACACCAAAGCTTGTTTGTGCATGGGTGGGACTCTGAGCTTGCTGGGTCTAGGACATGCGACGCTGGGATGAAGAGTGTGTGGTGCTAAATTAGCCCACTAGTTGGCATTAGCATAGTTCTGGATGTGGCTGAGTGAATTTACTAAAGACCAGCTCCATCCCAAGTGTGGGTGGCAATAAGGCAAAGGCTTGTGGTCTGAATGAGCTCAAAGCTGCTTCCTGCTTGCTGCCTGCCGCCTGCCATGCCACAGACTCTTTCTCCTCTGCAAGGTCGCACTGCCCTCCCACCCTGCCATGTAGCCGGCCATCTCTGGACTGAAACCTCAACAAGCGAAATAAACCTCTTCTCCTACTGTGGGTGTCAAGTACGTGACAAGGAAGGAATGAGCACAAGTGGCCAACAGAACGGTGGCATTTCTGAGACCCACACTGAACTTAAAGGCTTTGACCTTGCTGACCACATCCTTGTCCCTGAAGGTACACAGGACAGAGGTGATTCCACCCCACTGCCTGCTGATGGTGATTGCCCAGGCCCAGGCATGTCCTCAAATCAGACCAATGAGAAGCTCAGCTGGGAGCTGTGTCCAGTGCTTCCAGAACAGACTCTCCCTATCCCAGACTTCTGCAGGACTAAGGATGCAGCCAGTCTACAGAGCAGGCAGACCCAAAAATTCATTAGAAGTGTGTTTCCGTGAGCACACAGAAAACTACAGCTGAAGTTTTGAGGCTAAGCCACCTACATGTTGCCTCTCACTATGCCCTCCCAGGTGTGCAAATGAACCCTTTCACTTTACAAAATTAAATTGACGCCAGGGCTTCTATAACTTCATCCTGAAAGCATGTTGATAAATATTTGTCAGATGGACAGGCAAATATATACAAAAGTCACCTCTGGCTTCACAGTGGCTGAAGACAGTTGCAGGAGTGGATACCGCAGCTGGAGACCAAGGAAGACAACAGTCTAGGAAGGAAGGGGCTCGGTGTACGAAGCCAGGAGACAAAGATATGAGAAAGGGGCCAATCTGGAGAGGGCAAATTGTCCAGGCAGGGAGGTCAGGGGTGTTAGTCACCTTTCTGTGACTCTATAAATGCCTGCAACAGATCAACCTAAAAAGGGAAACACTTGCTTTTGTTCACAGCTTGGAGAGTCCAGTAGCTTTGGGCCAGGGGCGGGGCAGCTCATCATGAGAGGAGCCCAGCAGCTCATCTCATGCTGTCCAGGAAGCAGAGGAGGGAAAGAGGGATGTGGGGTTTCACTGTCTCTCTCAATGGCACACTCAGTGACCAGAAGTCCTCCCTCTGGGTGTCATTTCCTGGTCCTGCAGGTAGTCACCGCCCAGTAATGCCACACTTGAGACTCAGCCTTTGACACATGTCAGATCCAAGCTGGGCCAGTGGGCCTGGGAGGCACTTCCCCAGGGGAC
The DNA here is from genome assembly GCA_004027915.1 of Capromys pilorides. Lineage (NCBI taxonomy): Eukaryota > Metazoa > Chordata > Mammalia > Rodentia > Capromyidae > Capromys > Capromys pilorides. Next base: position 27,702 of record PVKN010002577.1, on the reverse strand, counting down.
TCGGGGTACAGCAGTTAGTTGCAAATGAATGCTGAACTGGGCCTGGCTCAGAAGCGCTGGAGCCAGGATCTGGAACCATAAAGTCATGCAAGACCCTAGCAGCCACTTTCCTGTTTTACACAGAGGTGCATCGCTCAAGTATCGGTTGCTGTCTTCTGGCATTCAGCACTTTGGTTGTGGAACCAGGTGCTGCCTGCCCACACAGGTATAGCCTGGGGAAGCTGATCCGGCACCCTGGGTGTTGGGTCCCACAAGTGTAAAATTAAGGCCTGTGCGGTGCTTCCCCCTGCTTCGCTATGAGGACGATGAGGTCACCCTGTGTTGGACTCATGGGTGTTGGTTATTGCCATGTTCCTTGATTTCCTTTGAGGGAAGCTTTCTTTTATTTAGGAGCACACTATCCCACAGGCTCCTAGACCCCTCCCTTGTCTTTTGGTGCTTGAAGGCCTCCTCTCACTGCTTGAAGACTGCCCCTCTTTCCCCGTGCAGGTACCATTTGCCCTGGCCTTCCTAAAGCAGGGCACTGCTTCCTGGGCTTCCCACAATACGTGGCTTATTTTTCTCTTCCTTACATGGAGGCCAGTGGAGGAGAATTTGAAAGCTCTTTGGACTAAGTTCAACACCAGCTAAGTCACCTCCCCTTGGAAGTCAGGGGAATGAACTGAGTGTCCGGAGGCCTGGCTAAATTAGTTTACAGAAGAGCTACAGCTTATGTCGCTGTGTCCCTGCACAGCCTCATGTAGTCATGGGATGGGCTTCTAGAGTTTTGGATTAACTCATGGTCCAGTGCTGGGATTTGGGTATGAATGCTCCACTTGCCCTGAGGCAGTAGCCTGCGGCCGATGTGAGGGAGGGAGAAAGGCCAGCTCTGTGCTGCTCCTCCCAGTTGCTCACGCTTGCGCTATTTTCTGTCATTTGAACAGCTGCCCTCCGCCATGTGCCACCCCACTTTGGAACCAACCGAGTATGGACTGAAGCCTCCATAAACTGTGAGCCAAATAAGCCTTTTCTTCCTTAATTTTGGACATCAGATATTTTGCCTCAGCAATGAGAGTAAGGTAATAAAGACAAAAAAAAAAAAAAAAAAAAAAAAAAAAAAAAAAAAAAAAAAAAAAAAAAAAAAAATCTTAAATCCACACAGCCAAAATACTTCTGTGGCTGATTCACTTGATTAGGAACTGTCCCAGTGAGGAAAGCATATTTTCACCCTGTGGACACATGGAATGCTGGCCTTGGGTGCCAGCACTGCCTCCGCAGGGTATATTTGGTGGTACTTGGTGTTCTCTGCCGTACACTTCCCTGGTTACAGACATGAGGGGCGATGTCTCCAGGTATGGAAGCATCTCTTGAATTTCATCAGAAATTCACCCATGCCAGGCTGCCGTCCACCACTACCTGCAGTCCGCACATGATGTGCAGCATCACTGACAATTCCGTGCATGCACAGCTCTGCATAGTGAGACAGCTAGAAGCAAACCATGAAGGAAACCTGCGATTGAAATAAAAAGCTGTCCTTAAAGACGGTCCTTCCCTTTCCAACCAAGATTGGATAGTTTGCAGTTCAGCTTGCTCCTGGTCTCTGGATTAGCATAATCTTTCTGAAGTAGAGAGAGGAATGAGGTTCTATTTCAATACATAGTTACTACCAATTCTACAGCTTGCCTTTAAAACATAAACAGATTAAGAGGAAGTAGAAGATTCTAGGCCACCAAGCCCCACAGTCTCTGCAAATCTTTCCTACTATGGTGTGACAGATAAAAAATTCTTGAGCCCAGTTCAAAACCAGAAGAGGACTCTCCATCTGCAGCACATCTGACACATGCAAGGCTTTACAAAAATTCCCTTAAAATGAATATGCAGAATAAATCACACTCTGTGTCTGGGGACAAAGTCACATGTTGCTAATTCTTTGAAACACACTGCACAAGCAGCCCCACAGACACAGGTAGGACCCAGCACCAGCCTTTGTGGAAGTCTGTTTGGCTGCTGTTACACTAACTGAAGAACACGGCAGCTTCAGCTGGCATTCCATGGCTCAGGGGAATTACTGTACTTCTTGCTGTTTGGCTTTTAGCTGATGTTGATCCAGGAGTGGAGGTCGCCTTCCTCGTCCCAGTGGAGCTGCCATGTGGAATATATCCCAGAGTAGCGGGTTGGTAGGCTGAGCCACAAATTCTCTGAGTGCTTGTCCTTCACCCTCAGGCCTGTGGTGAGGAGTGGCCCACAGTGTTACCCTCTGCAATGCAGATGTGGCTCAGACTCTGTGGACCCGGCAGGGCTGCAGTCCATGGGGACAACTCATCCACAGAGGCGGAGCGCTGAGACCAGGGATGCAGATGGGAGTAGCATTTCAAACTTTCCGTGTGGTGGTCATGCTTTATTCATCTGCATAATTTGCATGTAGCACACAACATAGCTTCGCACCATAGTTAGTTCTGGTCCTAGATCAAGATCCTCCAGCACTGGTGTCTGTGGTGTTTTTATGTGGTACTTTTCCCAGGGTCAAAGTCAAAGACACAGTGAGTAAACACTCATATCCACTGACACAGGTGGACCACAGACTGAATATATTTTATAAACAATCAGAGGCTTCTTGCACATGGAGCCTTAACGATAAATAAGAGCGAAGGGGTGATACTAGGAAGCTGTCACCGTGGGCTTCATGTTTCCTAAGCACAGTAAAATCATTCTATTTTGTCACATGATGCAAGGGAAAGATGAGACAAACAGCATTAGGAAGTTTTAAAAACTCATTATGTTCATTACCATGGCTAAACCATTAATGCATATCAAAGGTCTTTAATAAAACAGGCATCACATTCTTTTGAAAAGCCAGTGAAACTCATGCATTCCTCTTCAGTTTTCTCCTGTTTTTTTCTGAAGAAACTAAAGAGCGGTGAAATGTTGAGCAGGTCTGTAAACTTTAGTAGAAGAAATTCCTGAAGCCCCTGTGAGCCTGAGAACTTCGCCCACACTGTTTTCCAGGCATAGCACAGAAGCCAGAACCCTCTCTTCCCTCCCAAGTGGAGGCAAAAGGGTTATCTTTTCTTCCATCCCTGTGAAGGAATAAATTAGCAACCCCCTCCTTCAGTCCTCCCACCTCTCCTCCCCACAGCATGCCCACCCTGGGGATCCCATTGTTGCTATAAAGCAGGACAGCAGCACACAGTGCTTCCCAGGGAAGGAAAACACAGCACTTTTTCTACACAGGCTTTAGGGCTCAGGGGTGGAAAGCCGCCGGTGGTGAGACCTGTTACGTGGGAATTGAAGAGCAAAGTAATGGCGGTGACAGACAGTCTTTCTGAGTTGAAGTTAAGCTGCTGACTACAAGAAAACATCAACCAAGACTGATGAAACACCAAGGCCTTACTCAAACTGTGTCAGAATGAGTCAAACGTGCTTTGAGGGAAGGATAGAGCTCTTTGAGACAAGGGGCTAGGTTGCCCTCCTGTGAGGTGTTAAGGGTGGAGGAAGTACTAGGAGCTGGAGGGCAGAAATGGTTGGGATTCCAGGAAGCCGCAGAATGGAGATCTTTGTTTAGGAAGTTCCCGTGTGCACTATGAGGACTGCTGAGTCAAGCGCTGTTGTTGGTTGCTTCAGCCTTTACTCCTCATAGACCAATGCCCCTCTCAGAATTGTCTGACACCTCAGAAGAAAGCGTCTCATGCTGTGGCATCTCCACCCTCCAGTAGTGTGTATTGGCATCCAAAATGTGCCTCTACCCAAACCAGTTTTGGATTAGCGCAGTGAGACAGGGACCAGTGGATCTGCAGACCACTAGAAAAAAAATTCCAGAAACTAAAAATAATAGGATACAACTTCTTCATTGCATTTGTAGGTTAGTTAGAAGCCTGCCCAACTCGAATTATAGTCATCTTAACTACCAAATAAAACTGTAGGCCAAGATGTAATACCCTTCTCCCTAAATTTCTTGAAACAAGAAAACTGTTCCGTGTGCTGGCCCGCCTCCGGGGCGTGCTGAGACTGAGATTGAGACTGGACATGGTGGTACACCTGTAATCCCAGCTCTTGGGAGGCTGAAAACAAGGGAATCACTACTACAAGTCCAATCTACATAATAAACCCTGTAGTCCCTGTACTAAATACATTAAAAAAAAAAAAAAAAAAAGAAAAAAAGAAAACTCTTACAAACCTCCTGAACTTAATGGCGAGAGAGCATGTGGAACAGTTGGCTGAGGAGTGCAGAGCGGAGAAGGTCAAGTGTAAGACCCAGCAGTGTGGTGAGCAGCACACAGCTGTCCCTGTGAAGAGCCCCAGGTGCGCCAGTCCTCTGGGCTGAGAATCACAGAAAGCAAATAACAGTGGAGAGAACTGCCCAGGAAGTACCCAGACTGTTCTGCAGACCGAGTAAATGTGTTGGCAGCCAAGGGCAGACCAAATGGAAGAGGTTTACACCTTCTCTCTCACAGTTCCCTCCCAAGGCCTTTTATACATTTCAGTGATCCTCTTTCTTGATATAGTTCATTGTTCACCAGTCACAGATGCATCCTGTGAAAACCAGCAGGAGCCAGTTTCAAATACCAGCATGGTAAGCCTAGCTCTGTTTGATTTTCTTTCTGACAGGGGTTCCGGTCCTCATCTCCCAGGATGAAAGCTCATTACAGAAGTGAGTACCAGACTTTCAAGGGGTGAAGATTTGGTTTGAAATAGTACATTGCTCTTTGAGCAGCATAAATGAAGCCATTTACATAAGCTATCTTTCAATCAAAACCAATTTAGCTACCCTTTTTCTATTTACAACTCATTAATTTTAAAAACATTTTATACAAAACATAGGAGTCGCTAATTAGAATCCCCAGGCTCTGTGGGTCTGGAACATTTAAAAGATAATGTATAAGTGTTGCTATGGTAACAATGGTAATTGTGTAACTTTCTAAGAGCCTTTCTGGGAGAAGACAGGCAATTTGGAGAGACACCAGCATGAGAAACTGAGTTAATCAATGATTTCAGCCCTTTGTGATTTCATTTACCAGTTATTCACCATGTAGAAGAAGAATAGCAAGAAAGGCATACAGGGTTTGATTTCAAAGCTCCCTAAAGCTGCTAGTGCTACTCTGCAGACAGCTTTCAGCAGAGACATCAATGGGAAGGGAACCCAGGGAGATGACACCATCATCACCATTGAGTGTGAACGCGAAGGCGCAATTTACTGCTCTGACGGACAGGAGACAGGAACTCCTCCCGGGGAAAACATTCTGCTGAACCCTTTGATTTGACTCATGCTCAACCCAGTGACCAACTTGGAGCAATACAGAGCCCACTGGGAAAAAACCTCCCCAACTGTCACACTCCTGGCCCTCCCTCTCCAAGTTTTGATGGGAATTTATCAGACCCTGAGAGTCTAGGTCTCTAGGCTGTTGAGAACCACAGTGTTGGCCATTAGTCCTCCTGTCCCCTGTAGTCCTGGTCACTTTCAAATACCAATGTGGCAATGCTGTAGAAGATTAAGGCAATGGCAGGCTGGCCGGAAGACAGGATGTACTTCACCTGGCAGTTGTGAAGTTCTGGAATGGAACAGAGATGACCTGTCAGTCCCATGTGTGGGCGGAGCAACTTGTAGGACAGGGTTGGGAGGGCATTAACTCTCCCTTCCACTGCAATCTTGCCACTCCGTGGTCCTTCCGTTTCTGTAGCAGCCCATCCTGCTTGGGGGAGGGATCTCTTCCTCTCCTCTCTTTATACATTCTCTTTCCTTCACTCTCTTTTTATTCCTTAACGTCACTATTTTCTGTCTTTACCCTGAATCTTCCTTTACTTTGTGTAAAAGTTGTGTTTAACTGTTTATTGGGTGTCCTGGCCAGTTCTTTGGGTAGGATATCACTTTGCCGTGCTGTGCAGCAACAGCCAGGTTCCCAGGATGGAGCTTAGTCTTAGACTCTCTCTTCACCACTGGGACAAAATATCACGATATGCCTACAACTGAAAGGAGGAGAGGTTTAATTTGATTCATGTTTTCAGTCCATGGTCTTCTGGCTTTGAGGTTCAAAGGCCTGGGATAAATCTGCTCACTGTTGTGGCTGTCAGAAAGCAGAGAGATAGTGAAGAGTGAAGCCAGGAAGGGGGAGAAATCCTGGGGCCACACCCCAGTGGCCCTCCTCTGCTAAGCAGACACCACCTCCAGCAGCAAATCAGCCATCACTCCCATGATTCAACCACCTTCCAAAAGCGCCACCTACAAGCACAAGAGGCTCTTGTGGATCATCCAGGCATACACCACAAGATCCCTCTTTGATCAACCAAAGGCACAGTGAGTGAAATGCTTCGGCTTTCTTGTATAATTCCTTGCATCTCCCTCGTATTACTCAGATGGCTTTGGGGTTGTTTGCTGAGACCATCTTGCCCATACGTGTCTCCTGTTCTCAGTCTAAAATAGTCGTGCAAAGTCAATGGATTATAAAAACCTACTTCAGATGACTTGCTTAATGGGACCAGGTAATGTGAGCAACCATAATAATATCAAGCACATTATTAATGACAGGGATCTAAATTATTCAGTTTATAAAGTTCCAAAAGATGAGGCATAATGGAATCAGCTGCATGGCTGCTGTCACACTCTGTGGTGTCATTTACAACAGAAGCAACCTCTCTTCCACCCATTATGTGGTAGATATGCTCAGAGATAGCCAGTGATGTTGGGGTTGGGGCTACAGGGGTTCCCTGATTGGAAGATGTGTAGGTGTGGTGAATATGTCTAAAATGTAGCTACAGGTAGCACATGGGCAAATAAAGCAAAAATGGTTTGGTTCTTATGACACCACCAGCATCTATGGGAGCTACCTTGGAGACTATTTCATTTATGAGAAATGTATTCAGTTTCTTCACTTTGCACTCACGAGTTATTTGTGAAACAACTGGCAAGGGGCTGGACAGGGCTCTCAGCACTAAATTCACACCTAGAGTTTCAATGTGGGCTCAGTCAACTTTCTAGCACACCCCGGCAGCCGCACACCAACAGCCATGGCAGCGAGGAGAGGGCGCTGTATTACAAGCAGCCTTGGAAGAGGAGTCAGCATCTGAGCCACTTCCCATTGTTGTTCCCAAGGGTCGCCTCCATTCCCCTTGGACCACAGGCAGAGGAAAATCATGGCCAAAATTAGTTTTCTATGGAGGATGGTGATGATACACAACAATGTGAGTAGACTTAGTGCCCACAAACTTGCACATTTAATAATGGCAAAGTGATAAACTTTGTGTTAGAGACACTTTGACACAATATGGGTTGCCATTGCCAATAGCACTAATTGTTTCTTTAGGATATGTGTTTGTGAAGTGGGGAGAGGCAGGTTCCACAGTGAGGTGTCGGGGTGGGGGTGGAGGTCCCGGGCACACACAATGCTCAAACTGCTGCAGCAACATCTGTGGGGTTTGGTGCCTTAGCATCTGACACCTTTTTTCTACCTGAAGGAATCTCAAGACCAAGTGAAGAGTGGCACTGGGGGCACAGAACACTTGAGCACATCCCACAGAATGCCAACAACAGGGTACCACATCTGGAGGAGAGGTTCTGCCAGAATTATCTGCCATGGTTGCAGAGGAGAGGTAAGGAGAGACGATGAGTACCACACATCCCTCCTAGCCTGCCAGGGACAGCTCTCTTGTTTCTGCTGATGCTCACCCTGGGTCTTGATGTTTCCAGACCTCTGGTTGACCCTTCTAGTAAATTATGCTTCCACTTAAGTTACCTGTGGTTTGCAAAAGTAATGACATAATAGAGAGGCCACGTCTTCTCACTCCCATATCATCACCCTTGAAACCAAAACAGGAATTCCAGTGGCTTTTCACTGAATCTTGCTTCATTATCATAAAACCATCCCACCCTGTCCATTTCAGTCAAGCAGGGTCTCAGATAAGGACTGACTTCATGGTCTTTGATATTCTTGTCATGCCTGCTTGAAAGGTGCCAGCTGGAAGTCCCAAAGAAGAGAGGATTAGCTTTGCCCTAAAGGCCTTCATAATAAGGGTGGACAGCAGGGCTCTTACTCCATGGATCCTCGTTTATCTCCCAGAGGGAAGACAAATGAGCCATGGGACGAGTCAGGCCCAGGCTCCAAGGCCGAACCGCAGAGCCCTATGCTGATAACTGAACTTGTTCCTACTTCTACGGGCTTCGGGATGGTTTCTGTCCTGGAAAAGATCATCATCTCTTCCTTTATCAATTTGGAGACTGTAGTGGTTGATATGTTGTGTCACCTTGGCTGGATGACTCAGTGGCCTGGCTCCCTGTTGGTGGGAGTCCTGCCCTGGGGTACAATTGGTTCCTGCCTGGAGCAGGATCAGGGCCTGCCTAGGATATGATTGGCTCCTCCCTAGAGCAGGATCAAGGGCCCATGCTGGGGTATGATTGGTTCCACCCTAGGGCACAATGGGCCCACGTCAGAGTGACTGAGCACAGAGACTTTCTAAAGGGCTGAGGAAGGAGTCAAGATGTCACTTCCTTGGAGAAGCTTTGATCTTTGCATTCAGCCTGGACTTCATCGTCTGGCTTGCAGTGCAGACTCTTCAGCCTCCAGCCTGGATCTTTCACCATTCATCACAGACTCTTCAGCGTCCATCACAGACACTTCAGTCTTCTATCGCAGACCCATCAGCCGATGGATAGAGACTTACACGGAGTACTGCAGTGAGTTTCAGACCTCGGGACTGAATTCTCCAGTCTGGAGGTGCAGACGCCCTCTGCATGCTCCTCATCTGACTCTGTGGCTGACTATTGTAAGCCAATCTTATAACTCCTTATATATTGTATATGTTCTGTTAATATCTGTTCCTTATATCTTTCTGTTCCTCTAAGTAAAACTCTGACCAATGTAGATACAAAAGAGGGTCTTGAGGAAATCATAGGGATGGAAGAGCCAAACCTAGGCCTGGCAAGGCTTTTGGGGACCTCATGGCTAGCCATCAAGTCTCCTTTCTCTTTCAGTCTTGATCAATTTAAGATATCTATGTGGCAAGCCCAGATCTTTCGCTCAGAATTTTGTACTAATGAGGGATCTGCCTCAGGTTCCCAGAATGGAACTTGGACTTAGCTACTGGGACAAATCCCTGGCATCTTCCATTTGTACCAGGCTGCTGGTTAAGTGACACATGTGTCCATGGACATGTTGGTTTTTCTGTGTTCTCTCTGGAAGCCCACCTGAAGGAAATGGAAATGTGCTGTACACAAACTTACTGACATCTTAACTGTCAGGCAAACTACACCTACACAGGCTGTGAAGATGATTTTGCACAAATTTGTGGAAGTCTGTGTGAGACTACTTCGGGTATTTTTCTGCTAAACCATGGGCATTTACCATCCTGCTGCAGATACATATGCCCATGTGGATGACCATCTGTAGAGATCTGTTGGTCTTACTGCGAAGAATTCAATCCTGGGGAGACATGGCGGTAGGAATGAGAAAGACAAGAAGACGAAAAGCTGGGCTAGGTGGTTAACAGTCTGCCTGATGGGCAAGACTAACTCAATGCACACCAAAACAATCCTTTATTTATACTTTTACAAATCTGTACCACATGACACAAGGCTGCCCAGTGACCAATAGCTGGCCTGAACCAGACAGGATGTTTTTCTCCATAGGATATTTTTCTCAACACTAGGCTAGCTTGTTTGCTTTAGGCACTGAGGCCTAGTCCCACCCACACACACTTGATCAATTTCCTGGCTTTCTGTGGCTTTCAACAAACATCCTGCTTCTCACAGGAGAGGCTATGGGCCATGCACAGTAGAAGTGAGGATGAGCCAGTGCATTGCATCTGCATTCCTCAGAAAGGCTTCTATTTCTTGTTCTAGAAAAAAAAGAATGGTAATTAGGCACCATTTTTTTTTTTCCAAAGGTCAGTATGAGCACCAGGGTTTATAGTCAGTGTCCTTGAATTTTCCCCCTTCTACCTGATTATACCCCTGGAGAAATTGGACAATTATCAGAGACAATAGATAGAGCACAATATCACTGTAGAATAGGCTACAGGCCAGCCAGGTTTGTGACAATGAGCAGCAGCATTAGAAAGACATATAGTGATACTTGACGAAAGTCAATTAAACAAATAATCGAGTTAGATTCTGTTACAGACTTGGCAGTGTCTTCTGAAAAGATGTTACACTATTTTCAAAGACGATTTTGTAGGCTATTTGGAAATTCAAATAGCAATTAAAATAATCACACTAACCTCTACACAGACATATTGCCATCATTTGATATTCTTGTAATATTTTAGGTGCTTTGCAAAACATGAACACATAACTCCAGAGCTGAAGGCCACTGCCATCCAGGAAAGAAAATAGTAAGACAAACAAATTAATTCCTGGGTAAACTGGAGAGCAAGGGGTCCAGGCTTTGGTCCCAGACTTAGTATTTTCAACCTATTTCCAAGTTAAGTTATGAGGTCCTTCCTGAAGAGGCCCCTGGAAACCACAAGTAGAGCTGTTCCTGCAGAGGGGATCATGGCCTCCTCGTAGCTAGCTTGAAGAACAGCAAAAGCTTGTTATGTGGTTGTCTTAGTTACTTTTTACTCATTGCAGGGACAAATACTCAACACCCAAAATGAAGGAAGGAAAGGTTTATTTAGCTCACAGTTGCTGGAAGTTTCAGTCCACAGTCAGCTGGCCCAAAGCTGAGTGGAACAGAGCAGAGAGCATCCAGTTCATGGTGGCAGAACAGCAACAATTGCGACAGAGGCAACCAACCAACCAGGGTCCAGAGAGCAACAGTGTGAGTCTGTCTCTCTGTCTCTCTTTATATTACATTCAGGCTCTCTGCCTCAGCTTATCTGCCTTAGGCCACACCCATAATCCCAGAAGGACTCAGACCCATAGTCCCATCAGTACTAAAATACGTAATCCCAGTGGATTGTGAGTCAAGTCTCAAACTCTAGAAGTCCCTGCCCCATGATTGCATGAGGCTTTTGGGGGACAACTAGGCATAAACCATAACAGTGGTGTTGTTACAGAAAACAGACCAAGCACAAGAAGAAATGGTGCTGAGAGGGTTTAGGAAGCTCTTTATTACACCAGTGGGCCTGACTGGGATCTCTTCCAAAGAGTCAGAGCCCCATGCTGTGGGGTTTTGAGACTTTTATAGGGAAAGCAAGCAGCAAGATATAGTGGCAGATTTGGCACTTTTTGATTGGAGGGTTAGATGACATCATGGGTTGCTAAGCGATGTTAAGCATCTCAAATTACCTTGCAAGGCCATCAGTTACACAAAGGCAGTAAAGACAGGGGCTTATGTAAAGGAAGGGGTGCTCATTTCAGTGGCCTGCTAGACATATTCGCTGGGCCTTGGCAAATATCTTGGGCAGGCTTTTACTTAAAATTTTAATTTGTCCTTCAGTGTGAGTGCGGTCAGAGCCAAAGCCCATACTGACACTTTGAGCCAGGCCCCCTGCACGACCTTGGCTAAGTGACTTCAGCACTTTGGAACAGGGCGCTGCTTCGCTAGCTTATAAAAATGATTACCGGATCTATCGATCAAGCTGAGGTGCCATGAGGCTTAATTTATCAGTTCAGGACTGTGCTGCCCTCCACAGCATTTGGACGTAAAGTGCTGGAGAATTGCAAAGCGGCCGTACATCATGGAAACAGCAGCCTGCCCACGGCTCTCCGGGATCCTTCACCGCTTCCACATGAAGGATTTCTCTAAAATGGATGAGTCCCTCCAGGTTGTCTCCGCCTGTAAATCACTCTCCCCGCTTTCCTAGTACAGTCTGTGTGTGGAACATTCACCATGACGGCCCAGAACGCTTGCTGGGGACACTGTGTGCTACAGTCCTTGTGTGGCCCAAGCTGGCTGTGCTGGCCACTTGGCCCTGGCTCCCCTGCACGGGCAGGTCTCAGCTAGCCCAGCACTTTCGTGCTTGGAGATCTGGCACTAAAACCAAGAGAAGGCACTGACAAGTTTCTTAAAAATAAAAGAAAACAGAAAGAGTTAGACATTTGCAAGTTTGGACACATTTTATTGAGATTGCTGTATTAGCCACTGTAGCTGGGTGTGGTAGCCTGTAATCCCAGCACTCTGAGTTCAAGCCCCGCCTGGGCCATTTAATGAGACACAATCTCAAAAAATAAAAAAATAAAATAAAATAAAAAGGGTTGGGGATGTAGCTCAGTTGAAGGCTCTGGTAACACACATATGTACACACACACACGCACATACACACACACGTGTGTGCCTGCTGAATTGCTAAAGGTTATGTTGGAAATTACTATCTCTGCTAATATTAATACTATTTAAGCTTAGATAATTGTATAATGATTTCTGTTGGTCTATTAAAAAGAGTAAAGCTTAACTTTTTTCTTTAATTTTTTATACATTTAAAGCCAATTTTGCATGTTTCTATCTGGTGATATAAACCACTAATTTGAAGATAACATCATGCAATGTGGGAAATCATTGTTAAAGTTCTATTGTTTTGTTTAGTGAAATTCTATATCATTTCTAATATTTTTTCTTTCTTTCTTTCTTTCTTTTTTTTCTTTACTATTTTGTACTCTCTTTAAAGCTTTTAAAAAAACACTTTCCATAATTTTGCTCACACACTACTGAGACTCCCATGACAAGCGTATCTGTGTGCTCCTATAGAAATCCTATCTATTTAGGTTTCAATAACTTTTTTCCCAAACAGCTAGAGAAAGAAGATGAATAGTACATTTCATCATCCAGCCTTCAGAGACGTGTCTCCTCATCATTTCTCTATCTCATTTTGGGGAGTATTTGTTCTCTGCATGTTATTCTCCAGCCCTATTGTATGTGGTTGTGGAAACATCTTCAAAGGTCCCGGAGTACTATGTGGTATAGCAAGATGATGGGCAGAGGAAGGTGCTTTGGAAAGCAGAGGTTCCCAAGAAGAGAGGCAGCCAGGTCACACGGGGCCCTGGGAGATCATGGGACGGTCCTGATGCGCTCAGAAGGAGGGAAACATGTGTGACCCATGGCCCGCCACAGTCTGCACAGTAAAGGGCAGGTGGCTCTGAGCATCCTCTAGTCATCTAGGCCCTGGATTTGGGGTGACTTAGGGCAGGGGAAACCTTGGCACAGGGTCTGAGGGGTAAAGGAGGTGACTGGGGTGTGGTCTATGGAGAGATAGAGTTGTATAGGAAAGCTGTAGGCAAGTTGCTGTGCCTAAGAAATAGCAAGACTTGTGGGTTCCCCCTCAAGTCCACAAGACCCCTCAAGATGGCAAAGTATTGTAAAATACAGAAAGCAAACACATGATTAGTCTAAAAGATCTTTCCTGAGGAATGTGATCAGTACAGACTGCAAAACATGTACTAATAAAAAATAAAAAACTGAAAACAATTAGAGCCCTCGCTGGAAGCAACAGAGGGGAATGAAGCTCCCAACCTGAAAGATACCTGGGCCAAGTTCATGTTTTCTAAAACTGAAGAATGAGGAAAGTGAGCATGTGCCATGTGGGGCGGGGGCTGGAGAAGCGGGGCGCGCGCCGGGACGAGCTGAGCGCTCGCATTGCCCACAGGTGGCTAGAAGAAGCCCCTGAAGCAGCCCAAGAACAGGCCCAGGAGATGGACGAGCAAGATAGAGCATTCCAACAGAAGCAAAAGGAGGAGCTGAAGAAACTTGAGGAGCTAAAACAGGAAGGCTGCGGGAAAGGGCCCCCTGCACGCAGGCGGAATTAAGAAATCTGGCCCAAAATAAGCTGTTGTTTGTGTGTATGATGATTGTGACCCTGTATTCCATTCCTATTCAAATATCTGGATGTCCTGCCTTAACATCTCTTGACAGACAATAACTACAGTGAAGTGAGTTCTTGGCATCTGTTGTACGTTTAAGAATAAAATTTTATAAAAAAAAAAAAAAAAAGAAAGAAAGAAAGTAAAACTAAAGAATGAATTTTAGGAGCAATGGAGGTTAAGAGCAGAATATATTTATTGAGGAATAAAATCTTCTGTCAGAGAGAGGGACAGAAGGGGGAACCTGAGAGGGTTGCCTGAATCTGCCTTTTCCAGGGATTTTTTTATAGAGCAAAGCCCAGAGGTGAGGTGGATCTAAGGTGCAGAACAGGGGAACTTGTTAGGCGGACATGAGGTGGGGCAGAATTATGGTCAACCGATAAGATCACAAGCACCATTGCTCAGGTAAAAGGGATGAAATCCAGGACCAAGTCGGGAAGCAAGTCATGTAGCAAGCGGATATGAACACAGAGCGGGGCTTTTCCTATCAGGATTGGATCAGTGGCTCTGGCTCGCCCAAGGTTATTGGTACTTATTTAGATTATTAATCCCTGAGGCCTGTTCTTAGGGGGGTATGTGACTGCATTTGTTTACTCTTTTGTCTTAAGGTTTGGCCCACAGCTGGAGCATCTGTCTTTCCCACGGTTTCAAAGTTGTCCTGTCTTCCTTGCTGTCCCCCTGAGGGCCCGGCCCTGGCTGGCTGCCTGTGAAAGTTTTATCTAACTCAGTTGCCTGCAACAGAAGCTTCTGTTTAGAATGGACCCTGTCTTCTGCCATGTGGGAGGTGGGCAGCTCTTCCCGGCCCACTTTAGCAGGCCCTGAAGGCTGCACACTGCACTGCTTCCCTGCCCAGAACTGCTTTCCTCGGCCATCAGGAGGCACGCGCTTTCTCACAGGGACCGAATCCCACACTTAGTTTGATTGGTAGGGTGTGGCTCTGCCAGACTACTGCTGCCCACCGTGCCTTCTCCCCAGGTTCTTCACCTTCACCGCTAACCTTCCCATGTCAGGGACCTGTCTGAGTCACGGTCTTATCCTTAGGAGGAGACAGCTGACACCGGTCAGCCCAGTTGCTTCCCTGAGGCAGCAACAACGTCTGTCTCAGAAGGGTCTGGCAAAGCAAAGCTGCTTGCCTCAGGACAGCCAGGAAGCAGGGCGAGTTCAGAGGAGCTGGGAGGAGCTATGGCTCCCCGTGCAACCCCCAGCGACCAGGCCCCACCCCTCACAGCACACTCAGCCATGAACTCATCACTGGGCTAATCCAGGACCCAATCACCTCTGGACACATGAGGTTTTGTGGGGACATTCAGGCATAAACCATAGCAGTCCCCTCTGCTTTCCAGCTACAACACCCTCACGAGCCCCCCTTGGGAGTCCCGCACTCAGGGGTGAGACAGCGAAGGGACAAGGCCCACCCTCCCTTTCCACAGATCTAGCAATTTTCACTCCCTTCATTCTCAGTACCTGGAACCCTGAGTTATTATGATAGTCATTCCCAGGCCGTGCTGATGGGAGCTAAGACACAGAGGACAACTGTGACATCCCTGCCACTGCAGCCACTCTAGGTGCTGCCACGGCCTCTCTGAGAAGCAGTCAGGAAACTGCATGACAGGCTGAGGTCAGGGAACCACTGTAGAAGAGTTTGTGGTTGCATGGCCAGCCCCCAGGAGATGCCTCAAAATAGCATGGACCCTGATAGGAGCCTCTCCATTTCCAGTCACACACAGCTGTCAGTGGAGCAGCTGTTTCTCTCCTAAATTCTACCAATATGGCTCTGTCTTGGTTACTTTTTACTCGTTGCTGGGACACTCAAAATGAAGGAAGGAAAAGTTTATTTAACTCATAGTTGCTGGAGGTTTCAGTCCATATTTGGCTGGCCCAAGGCTGAGTGGAACAGGACAGAGAGCATCCAGTTCACGGCAGCGGAACAGCAACAATCGAGACAGAAGCAACAGACCAACCAGGGCGCAGAGAACAACAAACAACGTCTGTCTCTCTGTCTCTCTTTATATTACATTCAGGCTCTCTTCCTCAGCCTATCCACCTTAGGCCACACCCATAATCCTAGAAGGACTCAGACCCATAATCCCATCTGTACGAAAAATACATAATCCCAGTGGATCATGACTCAAGTCTCAAACTCTAGAAGTCCCTGCCCATGGTTGCATGAGGCTTTGGGGGGACAACTAGACATAAACCATAACAGGCTCCATGGTAGCCTCAGTGGTCCTGACCCCTGACATGCCAGGAGGCAACTTTATGGGCTTCAGCAGGCTTGAAACTCAAACCAAACCCAGGTGACTCTGCCCCGTGATGTGCAGAGGACTCTGCTCCTGTTAATAGTGTGAAAGTTCTGGAGGAGGTTGGTGAGAGGAGCGAAACAGCACATCGTCGGGCCGCTCCTGCTCTAGATAGGCAGCACACCCTTATTGCCCCTGACACTCTCTTATGCCCCCTTCCATGAGGAGAAAGGTCCCTCCCTAGAACCACCCCGTGCTACAGCAGTACAGCCCCAAAAAAGTCTCACCCAGGTGGTCCTGTTCCTCTCCTTCCGATCCTCATCTTGGTCATGTCGCGTATGGGCTGAGCAGTCAGCCTGGAGGAGCCCGGAGACCAGCAGTACAGACCATGGCAACCAAGTCCAACACAGGTCAGCAACTGGCAGCAGAGACTGTTCAGGCAACAACTGGAGGAGGTCCCCAGGAGACCCTGTGGAAGGGCTGCGGAAAGCAGGGGGAGGAGTTGTGACAGATGGTTGAAGGGGGCGGCTAAGGGCTGTGACACTGAGGGCTGAGGGCCATTGTCACAAAAGCCTGGAGCCACTACTATCAAGGGCTACACTGTGTTTTTGCTCTTCCCAACCAAATTGAACAGAATCTTCCACCGGTGGCAGGGAGGCCATTTCTGCTGGAGATGCCAGGCTAGGCGGGGCAAACCTGGGTGGTGGTGGGCATCTTTGCCATCATGTGGAAGATTACAGATGTGACTGTGGTAGCTCCACTATGACATGGAGAGAGAGAGAGACATAGCTCCTACTGTCAGGTGTTCCCGAAGCCAGAGGCACCCAGTGCCTCTCAGGTACGAGAATCAATCAGCTCCTTTTCTGGTACCGTAGGCTAGTTTAGAAGTTGGATTTCTGAATTTTTAAGCAACAGGATTCTAACTAATACAAAGACATTAAAAAATCAAAGATTTTACTCTCCTTGTAGTGATATTTTCTGGGGGTTCCTATTTTTGGATCAGTGCTTGAATACTGTGGAGAGATGATCTACGTAGTACAAGATAGTATTTGCCAAGTCTAGGCCAAGTCTTGCTCTAAGTATTTTCCAGGTAGGAAATGAATACATACTTGTAAAATCATCAGAGATGGGCATTACTGATGCAGAAACTGGAGTACTGGGCAGTTAAGAAAATGACCCCAGGTGATGGGCCCTGCATCTAGCAGAGCTGGGCTCTAACCCTAAGCAGGGGAGCTTGTGTGGGGGCCTCACCATGTTCATATTTGCAGCCCAACTTCACCCCAACCTGGATGGAGTCTGTCACCATGCTGTCTAATGACCAAGACGAAGGTGTGACACCCTTTCTTTCTGGGGCTCAGAAGCCAGCCTACCCTTCCGAGGGAGTGAGGCGGCTGCCCATCCCTAGGAGGGAACCGAAGATCTCTGTCTTCTGCTTGGAAAGAAGGTTGCGGAGGCAGAGCTACTTGTGAGCCCCAGCCTAACTGGCACACCATTCCTTCCTGAAAAGACCCCCAATTTCTTAAACCTATTGAAAGATGTCATAAACAAGTGAGGAATTTAATCTCAAATATCATGTGAACTGCAGTGCACAACAGGAAATCAGTGTATCTAAGGAAACTCCTTCTGCCCAGGGATTGAGTCGAAGGCAGGAGGACCTGCTGGGGTGACACGCTCGTGGCCGCTCATGTCCCAGTGTTCTCTGCTCTTAGTTCCTTGATGGCCTGCTGAATTCCTGAATTGCCACAGCTGCTGCTATTTCAGCTCCTTGAGTTCACGGTCCCACTTGCATCTGCCTTGGTGATTGTTTTTGAAATGAGAAGGAATACAGGGAGGAGTCTGCCAGTCCCCAGGCACTGAGGGCTGCCAAGAAAGGAGCAGCTCTGGACTCTGGGACTAGAACAGCAGCGAGCAGCACATGGAGGGTGTGTCCTCCTCCTGAAGAGGGCCAAGTATTTTTAAACAACGTCCTGACTCATGGTGCAGAAAACCAAGGATGCAGGCTAAAAACAGCAGTGTGGTTTCTACCGCTTAGATGCTCTGTGGCTGGTGCCAAGAGGGTGCTTCCTACGCAGGGAGTGTAATCAGTGAGCTGCCCAAAGCCTGTGTGGGCCCAGGCCATCTTCCTGTCTTCAGGACGGCCGGGAAACAGCAGGAATTCGGACAGGATGAAAGGGCTATGAGTACAGGCGTGGAACCTTGGCTTCTCGTTTATGGAAATCAACCTGTCCAGTCCTTTCCTTGAGGTCCTAGATCCAAGTGACTTTAAGACCAGTAATAAGCCAAGGGCTGGGGTTTTGGGGTTGTAGCCCAGTGGCACAGCACCTTCCTGGCAAGTGCAAGGTCCTGAGTTTGATTCCCAGGACCACAAACAAAGAAACCCAAGCCAACCATCATCATTTCCCTGTCCTCTGCTCTGCCTGTGATTTAGGGGTGTCTGTTTTTGTCTGACTTCTGCCCGACCCCACATTTCTCTGAGAAAGGCAAGCCAGTGAGATCTCACTGCAGAAGTGGGTGTCGGAGCCAGACTCCTTGTGCATAAGTGACCTGAGGTGGACGGCAGTGCCTCGTCACTTTAGGCAGCAGAGTGCCACACTGGACCACAACAGCTGCTCCTGTGGGGGGAGCAGGGGTGGGAGGCAGGAGTGGGGGTGGGTTGTCAACGCCAAGTGAAGCTCCACAGTGCCCCAAAACGAAGTTGCCCATTGCCAGACATGTAGAGTCGAATCACTGAATACGATGATTTATATTTTTGTCAGAGAACAGAAATGCAAAAGAATGAAGATCAGCTTTGCCCAGCAGCTGCTGAATCCTCAGGAGCATTAACTTGGAGCAGAGAACTCTTGAATGGACATTGGCTTAAGGAAAGCTAGCTGAGCACAGCCCTTCCAGGACAGGCTTGGGACCTCTGTCTCCCAGGAGGCTGCCCCATGAGTAACTAGGAAGACCACACCGATGGAACAAGGTAAACACTCCGGTAAAGGAAGGGTCCAGGAAGGCTGTGGGGTGCGGATGACGGGAGGGCTGGCCTGGGAAGAGGGCGGTCAGAGCAGGGCGGGCTGCTGAGCTGTCACTTCTTCCTCATGCCCTCAGAGTGCAGTGGGGTGAAGAGCTGAGATCTGCCCCTGCCGCAAAGGGGGCAGCAGAGGGCAGGAAGTCTTAGCGACAGGCACAGCTGGCATTGTAAGAGGGTTCGAGCTTGGCGAGGGGCAGAAAACTGATCATGGTACAACTCCTCCTTCAGGAGGCTGCCAGAGGAGAGAGCTGGAAAGTAAGCACAGAGTCCTTGGATGAATGAGGGTTCTGGTAGGGTCGCTGAGCTTCGGGGCCCTCACAGGGCAGGGGCTGGGGATGCGACCAGGGCTCAGCGGTAAAGTCCAGGTGAAGCAGCACGGTGAAGTGGATCTGCCCTTCTCAGCTCACCCAGCACAGTGGAGGGTGATTCCCCAGAGGAGGAGACATCCCGGGCCGCCCGACCCCTTCAAACCCCACATGTAGCCTGCACCTAGGAGCTCCAGGGGACTCAGCAGTAGTGTGGAGAAGGCTGTGACAAGGCAGTCCTGCATCTTGCCAATTCATAGGACCCAGGCTTCCTGCACTCATGGTCCCTCAGGCAGGTGGGGAAATGGGGCCCCCAGTATGGGGTCTCCGTCTGCCTACATCAGGCTGGCTCCTCAACTCTATAGCAGCTGCTCATTAAATCCATACTGTCCAAACTCACAGGGATATACAGAGAGGCAATCTTTTTCTTTCTTTCTTTCTTTCTTTCTTTCTTTCTTTCTTTCTTTCTCTTTCTCTCTTTCTCTCTTTCTTTCGTCTTTTTGAGACAGAGTCTCGCTATGCAGTTCAGTCTGGCCTTGAGCTAACTTTTGTAGACCAGGCTGGTCTCGAATTCACACTGATCCTTCTGCCTCAGCCTCCCAAGTGCTGGGATTACAGGTGTGCATCACCACACCTGGCGGAGGCAATCATTTCTTGGAGATAACTCTCATTTGATTTTAAGTCAAGAAGTTTGAGGAAGAATTTTTTTAAAAGTTTTTACTGAAAGGGGCTTGGGAGATAGCTCAGGAGAATAAGTGCTTGCCTGGCAAGCGCAAGGGCTTGAGTTCAAACCCTGGTTCCTCAAAAAAAAAAAAAAAAAAATTTTACTGAAAAACATCAATAACAATAAAAATTGCAGATAAATGGCAAGTATGAAAAGAAGAGATAAAGTTAGTCTAGGGCCAGAGATTCTGTCAGCCCATGGGGGTGGGGGCAAGGAGACTTTCGCAGGTGAGGTCCCGAGGTTAGAGAAGGCATGTGAGGGAGACAACAGTGGCAACAGGTGGCAGCACGGAGCAGAGCAGAGCACGCAGGTCACAAGGGGGCCGGAGAGCCAGAGCCAGAGCTGCCTGACTCCTTACTGTGTAATTCTAACACAGGTTGTTGTCTCATGTTTACATTCTTCTATGATGCTATAACCATCCTACACATGTTCACCTGTGCCAAATTATAGTTACATAATTATCTCCATGTGCACCTGCACTAGATGGGCAGGAGCCACCTCCTCAGGTGTCCCTACACCTACCTGAGCTTTGAAGCAGTCTGAATGGTTCCCCACATTATCTACAGTTGGGAGCCATAGGAAGGAAGAAATTGATCAAGTGTGTGTAGGTGGGACTGGGCCTCAGTGTCTAAAGCAAACAAGCTACACCAGTGCTGAGAAAAACATCCTGTCTGGTTCAGGCCAGCTATTAGTCGCTAAGCAACCTTGTGTCATGTTGATATAAACTTTGCAAAAGTATAAATAAAGGATCATTTTTGTGTGTGGTTGAGTTAGTCTTGCTCATCAGGCAGACTGGCAATCACCTAGCACAGCTTTTCGTCTTCTTGTCCACCTTTCTCATTCTTTTGGCTGTGACTCCCCAGGGTAGAACCGTTCGCAGTAAGACCAGCGGATCCCTACAGTCCATCACATGTTCCCTTGCACGGCTAGTGTGGCATGTGGGACATAGCAGTGTTAAACATTTTTGATAGACTTAACAAATAAATAAGAACAACCCACTGTCTAACATTGCTTACGAAAACAGATCAGTGTACAGCATAGAACACAGGAGCCTGAAAACCTGATTTAAACTATGGCAGAAACTCTTACCCAATATAGTCAGTTACTTAGTTAACATCATTATTAGCAGGCGATTTAAACATAGCATGCTCTTTGTATTTATTGTAATAGTGTACTTGAACCTAAAAGTACAAGTGCTCACTCATATACTGATGTCTTGGTAGTGTCTCCACGCCTTTTCTTTCAGCACTGACTGAAAATCCATATGTCTATGTGGCTCTCAGTGTAGTCAGCTACCTTTAGCTCAGGTGCCTCCCTTTGTGCTCAAATGTCTCTGATCCAGGCTCCTCCCCTAGTGTCAGCTATTTCTTATTCCAGCTGCCTCCCACTGTGTTGAGACACCCATAATTCAGGTGCCTCTCGTTGTATTCAGGCAGCTGGGTTACAGGTGCCTACTGTTATGCTCACAGGTTTCTAATCCAGGCTCCTACCATAGTGATCAGATAATTCTAATCCAGGTGACTCCCATTGTGTTCAAACATCTGACTTCAAATTCCTCATTGTGGTTAGATTTCTTTAAACCCCAAGTGCATCCATCATGGTCAGAACTCTCTAAAGCAAGTGCCTCCCACTGTGATCAGACGCCTCTGAGTCCAGGTGCCTTCCGCTGTGGTCAGTGGCACCTGATTCCAGATGTTTCCAATGTGGTCAGATATCTCTGTTAGCAGGTGCATCCCATCCTGGGCTGATGCTTCTAATCCAGGGGCCTCTCACAGTAGCCAGATTCCACTGACTCCAGGCGCCTTCCACTATAGTCAGACATCTTTAGTTCAGGTGCTTTCCACGATGATCCGATGTCTAACTCAGGTTCCTCTCCTCATGGTCAGACAGCTCTCGCTACAGGTGCCTCCTGTGGTAGTTGAGCAGCTCTAAGCCAGGTGCCTTTCACCACAGTGAGACAGCATTATCCAGGCTTTTTCCGTTGTGGTCAGACTCCTCTGGCTCCAGGTACCTTCCACGGCAGTGAAACACTTCTAATCCTGGTGTCTCCAGTTGTAGTCAGCCCCCTCTGATGCCAGGTGCCTCCCATGATGGTCAGACATCTCTAAGTCAGGTGTCTCTGTAGTGGTCAGTGGTCTCTAATCGGGTGCCTCCTTCTGTGGTCTGGTAGCTCTACTCCAGGTGGTCAGAGAACTCGGATTCCAAGTTCTTCCCATGATGGTCAGACATCTCTGACTGTAGTTGCATCCCATCCTCATCTGATGCCTCAAATCCAGAGGTCCCCCCTAATGCCTGGACACCTCGGACATCAAGTGCTTCCCGTTATGGTCAGTCAGGCACCTTCATCCAGGATCCTCCAATAGTGATCAGACACCTCTAATCCAGGGGCCTCTCCTTGTGGTCACACATCTCTAATCTTAGTGCCTCTAGTTGCAGCCAGAAACCTCTAATCCAGGTGCCTTTCACTGTGGTCAGATTGAAGCAGTGAGATTATTTCCTTGTCAGACTGAATTTTAGGAATAACAGAGTCTTTACTGATTATTGCTGGTGTCTGAATGTGCTTCTGCTGTGCATACAGATCAAAACATGCTCAGGGGCTGGTGAGATAGCTCAGCAGTCTAAAGCACCTGCTTAGGCAAGCTCAGGGAAGCATGCAGGGACCGAGGTTCGATCCCTGATACCCTATGCTATGCCAGCCCTGCCCCCAGGGTGGTCTGAGGCAGCCACACTTAGCCTCATTCTTTGTTCTGTTTTGGCTTATATGCCTTTCCTGGTTTCCAGGGCACTGTGATGGAATGCCATGGTTGCTGGTGTTGGAGTTCATTCTGGTCACGAGAATCTATGGTAGCATATGGTTTGACTCTATTTCCTTTAATTAGTTTGGTCTTTTCCCTTATCTCTTTCATGTTTGTGATGTCTTAACAAGGCTGGGAAAGAAGTGATGGAGTGGAGCAATCTAGGCAGAGTCATATAGGTTGGACTCAGCCCAGGTGTCCCCTTATCTCTAAAGCTTTCTTGGCAGGGTTGCACTAAGTTGATTCAGCCTCAGTATCCTTCGTCTCTAAGGTGACTTGAATGCTAAACTACAGCTTCTTTGGCTTAGGACAGAATTAACCCCTGGAGGACTGCCATCCCCTACAAGATGTCTCTGAGTATAGGTGCCTCTCACCCAGGTCAGACTGCAGGTGTCTCCTACAGTGGTCTTCTACAGCTGCCTCTCAGCAGCTCAGGTGCTTCTGTCCCAGGTGACATCCGCTGAGGTCCTACAACTCTGGCTCCAACTGCTTCCCACTGTGGTCAGACACCTCGGACTCCACGTTCCTCCCATTCCATCCTTCACTGGTGTAGATGATCCACTGCCTCATGCATTGTGATCTCCTAAGCTTAAAGATGGGTAATCATTAAGGTAGTGTTGCATTTATAGTTAAAGGAAGGGGAAGTTGTTGATTTTCTGTTTCTAACTACATTATTTATTTATTTGGCAGAATCACTCCACCCTGAGAGCAGGGCTGGTGTGGGCATGTAGTGCCAGGGATCAAACTGCAGTCTCTTGTGCCTGTCTAAGCTTGCCTCAGCAGGGGCAACCACTGAACTATCTCGCTGGCCCTTCTAACTGCGTTTAAACTGAGGTCTTCTGCATAGTAAGTGTGCACTTGTATTGTTCAGTTACATCCCCAGCCTGAGGTTTTATTTTTATTATGTATTTGGTTGTTGCAGGGTCTCACTATACGGCTTAAATTTGTGCTGATTCTCCTGCTTTCTACCTTCCCAGGGTATGGATCACGGGTGTAACCCATGATGGCTGGACTCTGTGGCCAGCTCAGCCTGCCCTGGGGCTGGCACCACATAGGGTGCCAGAGATCCAGCTATAGTCCCTGCGCTTGCCCAAGGAGGTGCTTTAGTCCACTGAGGTGTCTCCCATGCCCCCAGACTGATGTTTTGCCCTTGCTCTATACAATAAACTAATAGCAAAGCTGGTCAAGAATTCTGACATTTTCATCAACAACGCAGCTTGGTGATATCAAGCTTGGTATCCACCCAATTCAAGAGGTGCACTATTCCAGAAAAATAATTCTAATAAATAAAATAGGGTTTTGAAATAAGAAATATAAATACATTTAAAATTGAGAAACTGCCAATTGAGGTGGTACATTGATTTTTAATAGTCTATTATTAAATATATATATATTATATATATATATATATATATATATATATATATATATATATATAATAGTCTTATATTCTCATTTTTTTTTCTTTCCTGTATTCAGGTTTGAATTGAGACCCTTCCCTCTGAACAGCATCCTTACTCTTTATTGTTTTTAAATATTGAGATAGGGTGACGCTAAGTTGTAAAATTACCCAGGCAGGCTCAAACTTCGTATCCTCTTGCCTCAGCCTCTCAGAGTGCCGGGCCTGCCAGTGTGCAGTGGGCAGTATCACTCCCCACTTCCATACCCACAACTACAGTTTCTGTGTAATTTTTTTCTCTTACCATTACCCCCTAGACATCAGCAGTGGCACGGGAAAGTGTCTGCAGTCACCGAGGCTGCACTCGAGTTGTGCATAGCAATAAAAATCTATTTCTTTAAAAACTAGGATTTAGAACTCCATGAACAGCAACAGCCAATGCTGGATTTATGACCACCGATTTTCTTTTAAAATCAAACTAATTTTGAGAATCTGGGACAACAGCTCCATAATAGCCAATGTCTACCAATTTTAGCATTCTCTAGAATTTAAAATACATTATAGGGGCTGGGAGATAGCTCCATGTCACAGTGCCTGCCTGGTAAGTGTGAGGTCATTGAGTTCGAACCCTGGTCCCACACACACACAAAATAAAATAAAATAAAATGAAATGAAATAAAATAAAAAAACACATTATACAGGACAAAAATATCCCCGTACACAGATAAATTTGGCATTTGTTATTTCCCAAAGTGATAAGATTACATGATCCTCCCTCTGCCCCCAAGTGCGTCTTGGACTCAGATTCTAAGGAAAACATTTGAGCTAATGTTCCCACCCAGCACTGGTTTATGTAACGATCATTTACTAGTCCTTACAATGTACTATAGCACCACTTTATATTAATTTTACCTCTTTAAGAGAGGTGGCAATATTACCACCTCTATTTTATAGAAAAGGAAAAATCTTTCATTTTGTAGAACAGAAAATGAAAACAGGAGGCCATGTCCAGGACATATACAGAAATCAAATGCTGAAATCTACAGACATTTTCTGCTCCCAGCTGCCTCACTAGGTGAGAGGTGCTCAGTCTGTGGAACGTGCCCTGCTGACTGTCTACTGACGCACGGTGCATCCCCATCGTGCACTATCACTTCAGGGTCCCGGGAACTTCCAGATTTATGTATATGTCTCACCTTGAATTCTGAACTCCCTCAAAGTAGTTTCAGAATCTCTGGAAGTTGCTTTCTGCAGTGTGGAAATGGTTAAAGGAAGGAACAAAAGAATCCAATGTAAGCATAAGAGAAAGGAAGGAGTCAGGAGAGTCTGGTGCCCTCCCCTGAGAGAAAGGGGCAGCTGGAATCACAGCAGGACAGACACTGGCTGGTGAGGTCATCCGCCTTCCTGGGCCCGCATACCTCAGGTTCCCAGCAGACTGCGTTGGGAAAGGCCTTTATTGCCATCGAGAAGATGGAGAGAATCGACGGCAGGGAGATGGGGAGATCCTCTCACCTGAGACAGGAAGGCTGAGATTTTATGAACTTTTTCTAGGGGTGGAGTTTGAGGGGCTGGTTCAGTGACACACAAGGCGCTGACTAGGGGCCCCCTTGCATGCGCAGGAAAGGTACCCAGGACTGGGGTGCGGCAGAAGGAGGAAGGGGTCTTGGGAAGATAAACTGTCGTTTTGGGGATTCAGCCATGTTGAGTCAGGGCCATGATAATTTAGCAGTTTGTACGTGGGCTGGAGCTTATCAGAGAGCACAGTGAATTGCACCACTGAGGGATGCAGCAACATAAGCAAACAGTTCAAGAATTTCTCAAAGTGTGGGCCCTGACTCACATGCAATGTCATCTTGATTGTCCAAAGTGATAATCCCTCAAGAGATCTAGAAAACGAAGGCGCCAGTCTCTCTAGATGCAGCTGAGGAATCTGTAGCTTAAGGAAATGTTAGTGAACTATGGAAGCTTTCAGGTTGGATATGGAATTAGTTAGGCAAGAGTCCATTATGCCCTTTTTAACTAAGAAGAATGACCTCAGCATTCTTCAACTAGACCCTGTTTAGGAGGCATGAGGAGTTCCTGTGTAGGCAGAATTGTCTGGGCACACAGTGCGTGAGCCATACAGGTGACATGCCAGATTGAGAGCAGATTTTGAAGTTTCTGTGGTCTCATTTTGTGAGCATCAGACACCTTCCCGTGGCAGACATGCCACAGTCATCACTTCTCGTGTTCAAAACCACATTTCAAAGCTTAGACAGAATCGTCTTTTGGGTTAAATAGCTGGGATGAAATTGAAGTCACAATTAAAATTCTTTGAATTTAGATAGATTTCCCTTCCTAGAAAGATAGACTCTTTAACAAATAGTGCTGGAAAAACTGGCTCTCTACATGTGAAAAACTAAAACTTGACTGAGGTCTATCACCATGCACTAAACTAAAGTCAAAATGGGTTAAAGATATAAATATTAAAAGAGAAACACTAAATCTCCTAGAGGAGAAAGTTGGAGGAAATATTGCAGACATTGGGTAGGCAAAGAGCTCATGAACAAAAATCAAAATGCATGTTTAACACTTGGAAGAATCAACAACTGGGACCTCCTCTAGCTGAGAAGTCTTTTCATGTCAAAAGAAATTACCAACAGAGTGAAAGACAACCCACAAATTTCAAAAAGATTTTAACTAATGAGTATTCAGACAAAGGTCTTCTATCTAGAATTTATAAAGAACTAAAAACCATTAGGGTCCCAAAATTCAAAGACCTAATCCAGAAATGGGCATCTGAGATGAACACACACTTCTCAGAGAAAGAAATTCAATCAGCCTATAGATACATGAAGAAATGCTCCACATCACTAGCCATTCATGAAATGCAAATCAAAACAACACTTAGATACCAACTCACCCCAGAAAGAATCGCTACCATAAAAAAAATCAACCAACAACAAGTGTTGGAGAGGCTGAGGGGAAAAAGGAACCCTTCTCCACTGCTGGTGAGAATGCAGACTGGTGCAACCATTATGGAAAGTGGTGTAGAGGCTCCTTAAAAAACTAGAGCTGGAAATACCATTCAATCCAGCTATCCCTCTCCTGGAAATTTTCCTAGAAGAACTAAAAACATCATACCATAGTGTTATCTGTGCACCTATGTTCATAGCAGCCCAATTCATAATAGCCAAATCTTGGAAATAACCAAAATGCCCATCATCTGACGAATGGTTGAAAAAGAGGTGATATTTTCATAAAATGGAATATTACTCAGCTCTAAGGAATGATAAACAAGAAGACTTCATATATAAGTGGATGTATATTGACCATATACTCATAAGTGAAATAAACCAGACCTACATATGCAAATATCATATAGTCTCCCTAGTGTGAGAACTCAAAAGAATGAATAAATAAATAAATAAATAAATAAATAAATAAATAAATAAATTTTTGGGGGGGTGCCAGGAATCAAACTCAGGATCTTGCATTTTCTGCATCCTAAACCCCTATAAATTTTTTTTTTTAGAAGAGTGACT
>PVKN010002576.1:0-41691 GCA_004027915.1 Capromys pilorides | reverse complement strand
GCTATTAATTTAGAAATGATTTTTTCAAGTTCAGAAATTATTTCTGATCTCATTCCCTCTATGCTTTTCTGCAGCTGTTTTTTTTCAGTCTCTAGTACTTCAAAGATTTCTTTTTTAACTTCAGAGCTTACCTCCAATCCGAGTTCCTCTATACATTTCTGCATTTGTTTGTTTACTTCAAATGCTATGAATTCAGAGATTTCAGCTGCATGATTCCCAATTTCTTTTATGGTAGTGACTCCTGTATTTGTTTCAGGTGGGCTAGGGACCTGAGATTGCATTTTGCTCCTTGTCTGTATCATTCTGAGTAGCTGTGATCTTTGGTGCAGGACTGCGTGCCTGCAGGTTGTTCCTTCAGACCGGGCTTGTGGAACTGCTGAGCTGCTTGTAGGCTGGGGGAGAGGGGTCTCATCTGGTGGGTCTGGCACTGGGTGATAGGCTGCACTGGCAGTGGGCCAGAGGAGGTCTCATGTGGCGGGCCTGGCACTGGCTGGTGGGCCTAGGGCACTGTTTGATGGTGGTAGGCTGTGCTAGCGGTGGGCCTGAGGTCCCTCACCTGACGGGCCTGGTGCTGGCGGGCCTGACGCTGCCTGTTGATGGTAGGCTACGCTGGCAGTGGGCCTGAGGTCCCTCACCTGGTGGGCCTGGCACTGGCCTCGCTATTGTTTATACTCCTTGTGGAATCCTCTTTCAGATGTTTACAATCTTTTTTGGGGGCGAGATACTGAGAAGTGAACTCATGACCTTGTACTTGCCCGGCAAACACTGTGCCACTGGAGCTATATCCTAGCCCCAGAAGTTTAAAATCTTAAGCTGTTTGAAGCTAAATGCTAGGAAAGTAAATGTAACTAATTCTCTGCAAAGTTTAAGTAATAGGTTTTAAATTTCATCTATTTGATTAAAATACATACTGCCTCTTGATAGCCAGGAAAATGCCCTGATTCCACATGGACCTCAAATGTGCAGTGCAAGCTCTCCAAGTCACACGGCATGAAGCACCATTGCTGCTTCCAGGTGACCAAGCCAAGGCAATTACAGAATGCTGATGACTGGGATATCACGTGGTGCAGGAATTACGAACCTTCTGGCACTTTCAGCCTTTTGAGAGCCCACCCTCCAAGCAGGCACAGTTCATCCCCAGTTGGAATGGAATGAGTGGAATAAATATTTTTAAATGACGTCTTGATAGCTGTTGGGATTTCTGGGCCTCCACTGTGACTTGACAGCTGGTAATTGCTAATTTGCACTTATGCTAACTTAACTGGATCCTCCTTGACAGTTTCCTATAAAATGCTCAGATTTGTGGATAGAGGCGGCTGTTTCCACAGACTGGAGTATGCTGGGGAGGGTAAGGCTGGGCCTGGGCCTTTATCTTCTTTTTTTTTTTTTTTTTTTGGCGGGACCAGGGTTGAAACTCACAACCTTGCACTTGCCAGGCAGCACTTGCGCCACAGAGCTATCTCCCCAGCCCCATGGGCCTTTACCTTCTTGCCTGCTTGCTTTTTCTTTTTTTAACACTACCCCTAAGGGGACTGAACCTAGGGCCTTCACACTGAGCTGCACCTCCAGCCCTTTATTTTTTATTTTGAGCCAGGGTCTCCCTAACTCACTAAGTTGCCCAGGTTAGGCTTAAACTTGAAGTCCTGCTGCCTCAGTCTCCCAGAGTGCCAGGATGACAGTTGTATATCTCACACCCAGCCAGGAGATGGCTAATTTTTGAAGCAGGGTTAGTTAATACTCATCTGCCCCCCACATCCCAGCAGACCTATAATCTGTGGTCCTAGCAAACAGGCTAACAAGGATAGGTCTGGATCCCAACCATCACCTGACGTCCAGGCATCCAGCGTGGAGCCAGGCTTCCGTGGTGCCTTGCTCCAAGCTGTCCTTGATCGGTTGAGCTCAGGATGGGGCACAGGTGGCAGACACCTGCAGCTCGTTAGGCTGAATCTCGCAGCAGGTCAAGCAGGCTGCATGTAGGCCCAAAGTCAGGCCACAGTGGCACGGGGCAGTGGGGCTGGGACTTCCCGCAGCAGGTGCAGGCTGGCCTGGCCACAAACCAGGCTTGAGCATGAGGCTGAGGGTGGCAGGTGGAAGAGCAGAGACTAGAGAGACTACCAAACTGAAACCCCAGCAGCACTGCCGAGGTGAGCGCTGTGGGCCAGAGATTGGGAACCTGGGGCTATTTCCAAAGAGCCAGGATGTTGCATGTCTAGATTTATGCTTGTTTGTTTGAGACAGGGTTTCACTACGTAGTCCAGGCTGACCTCAACTCGCAGAAACCCTCTTGCCCCAGCCTCTCCAGTACTGGGATTCCAGGCATTCACCACCATGCCTTGCTAAATTTATATTAGAATGAGAGTTTTGCAGAAGTTCACTCTGCATAAATTTGGTGTGACTGAAGCCCTAGAAATTCTCTAGCGCAACATTTACTGCTTCTCATCACATCTGAGCTTCCTGGAGTTCCTGCTTTTATTTCGTGAGTCTGGTAGGGAAGCATTTGACATTTGCCAGACTTTTCCTGGGCCTTAAAAACAGCTTCTGATACTTGGGTGGGCGAAGCCCGCCCCAGGAGGCATTGCTTATCCTGGGGTGTGCGGTACTGTGTGGGAGGGGTCTCTGAGGCAGCCGCACTGTGGGGCCCCCAGAAGCTGTGAGCAGGTAGTACTGTGGGCCGCAGAAGAAAACCACCATTTCAGCGTTAAAAATACTCCTGGCTTGATTTTCAATTGAGGAAGAAAAAGAAAAGGATTCCTCAATATTCTTACAGATCTACACTTGCAATCTGAGTGTGGAGTAATGTGGATTCACTCATCCAGCCATTCAACAAACATTTTTCAGAAGGCTGTTGATGCATTTTGCATAGCATTTCTGCTGTGCTGCGCTGTCTTAGTTACTTTTTACTTGTTGCTGGGACAAATACTCAACACTCAAATTGAAGAAAGGAAAGGTTTCTTTAGCTCACAGTTACTGGAGGTTTCAGTCCATATTTGGCTGGCCCAAGGCTGAGTGGAACAGGACAGAGAGCATTCAGTTCATGGTGGCGGAACAGCAGCAAAATGGTGACAGAGGCAACCGACCAACCAGGGCACCAGAGAATAACAGCAACCGTCTATCTCTCTGTCTCTCTTTATATCACATTCAGGCTCTCTGCCTTAGCCTATCCACCTTAGGCCACACCAATAATCCCAGCCATACTCAGACAATAACCCCATCAGTACTAAAACACATAATCCCAATGGATCAAGAGTCAAGTCTCAAGCTCTAGAAGTCCCCACTCCATGATTGCATGAGGCTTTGGGGGGACAACTAGACATAAACCATAACATGCGCCCTCCACTTGGGAAGGAAGAACTCAGCTGCAGTTGAGAATGAGGGGGATGGACAAGAACAGGCAGGCTGCAATTGTTTCTCTGGGAGCTCCCTGCCTGATGCCACATGTCGCCAGAGGGCTGAGCTTTGGCTCAAAACAGTGGGCGGAGGGTGTGCACTTACCCACCCTGCGAAGTCCCGCTCCTTGCTCCTTGCTCCTCGCTCCTCCTCACTCTGCTGTTCTGATCTTTGGTGCTCTCATCTGCCCACGTGCTTCTGTCCTCCTCCTGCACTGGAAAGCAGCCTGAGCCTCCTCAGGTTCAAAACTTTAAACTGGGTGTGGTGGTGCACCTGAGGCCGGAGTATCATTGTGAGTTTAAGTCCAGCCCTGGCTACACAGTGAGTTCAAAGCCAGCCTGAACTACATCATTAGACCTTGCTCACAAAGCCAAAACAAAGTCCTTAATTTCTCCTGCCAAAAAAGAAATTCTCCTAATGTAACTGTGCACATTAATGGAGAAAACCCATGATCTCCATAGCTGTCCTAAAGCATTTGATAACAGGTAACATCCACTTTTAACTTTTTTTTTAAAAGTAAATTCAGCCTATAAGAAATCTTTTCAATGTAATAAAGTCCTTGAAAAAGAAAATGATAGGTCTCATCTTCCTTAATGGTGAGGTATTGCAACAATCACTGTTAACACCCTGGGGAAGAAGCCAGGGATCCCCATCCTCACAGTATAACGTGACATGCAAAGAGTTTTAACCAGAGAAGAATAGGAATGGAAGCTTAAAAACCTGGGGGAAAAGCAACTACTAACCTAAATTCATTCTGTCTTAGGCAGATGACATGATTCTATGTAGAGTGCAAGAGACAGAGCAACCATTAGAATTAATAAGACTGTGGTAAGATACCAGATATTTTTCAAAAAATTACATTTTTCTCTGGGGCCAGCGAGATAGCTCAGCAGACTAACTGCCTGCTTAGGCGAGCACAGGGACCCCAGTTTGATCCCCGGCACCACATGTCTCACCAACCTGTCCTTAGGGTGGGCTGAGCCGGCAAGAGTCTGGGCGTAGCCAGCCAGAGTCCAACCTGTAATCCCATCTCTGAGGAGGCTGCAAGCAGGAAGATCAACACGAGTCCAGGCAGTGTAGTGAGACTCTACAATGACCAAATACATTTAAAAAATTTACATTTCTCTCTACAACATATGCACCAAACAACCCTAAAATATCAGTTGAAATGAAATACCATTTATGACCACCACCAAAACAACAAGCAAAAATAAATTTAGCAACCTAGGGAAAATCAGTAGAAAACAATAAAATCTACTCAGTGATATTTAGGAAACCTAGAGATGGAAGACTCAATATCATGATCTAATTCATTCTCTCGAAAGTGATGCATGGGGGCCAGGGAGATAGCTCAGTAGAATAAGCACTGGCCTGGCAAGTGCAAGGGCTTGAGTTCAATCCCTGGTTCTTCAAAAAAAAAAAAGTGATGCATGAATTTGTTGCAACTTTGTTGTTGTTCTATGTAGTTCAGGTTGGTCTTGGTTTCCGTGTAACCTAGGCTGGCTTCACATTTATGGCAATCATCCTGCCTCAGCCTTCTGAGCATAATCCTGATTTTAAAACCCCAGCGAGGTTTTTCACTGAACTCAACAAGATAATTGTAAAATCTATATGGAAAAGGTATGCCCAGAACAGCAGAGGTGGTGGGGGTGGAAACATCTCATTCAGACCCGGTGGTCAAGCTGGCTGTGGCTGACAGCCCTGTGTGGGAGTGGAGAGGCCAGCCGGAAATGTATGCTGAGAGGCCCACTGGCTGGTGACACGCTCCGAGAAGGAGAGGGAGGACTGCTGGCTGCTGAACCGTATGGTGAACCCAGATCTTCCTCCTCTAGCACATAGAGGGAATGGTGGCAGTGGCCAAACCAGGTTCCAAAAGGATGCCGGCATGGGGAATTTGTTCCTCGGAATCAAGGTCAGAGTGTTCATCAGTCCAGGCACTCAATCCCTACAACCAAGAGAGAAGGAACCTGGCTACTGCTCCAGCTGGCAGTAAACCTTGGCATCGTCCATGCGACATTGATTTTAGGCACATTCAGAATGCATGAGTTGTTAGGTTAAGAAGGCTGGAGGAGGGCAGGGAGACCTCAGTGAGGGGTCATCCTGCACAAACTTGCAGTGACATGGAGTTGTCTTTCATCGCAGACAGTGATGAAGACACTCCCAGACCTCCAATTTGACCTCGGGGTCCAGAAAGCAAAAATGGTGAGCCAAGTCACACCTGATGAAGTGCACTGGCTCATCCTGGGACCAATGTTGGAGTCCCTGGGGAGTGGCTGGAGTTGAGTTGCATTTCAGTGACACAGACGTTTGCTGGCTGAGACAAAGATGACGGGTCCCTCAGGGAAGTACCCACTCCAAGAGGTCCTCAGGCTGCCTGCCCCTCAGTGACAGACTTCACTTTTTTCTTGCGTTTGGGCTGTCAGTGATAGAAGTGACTCAGGTCTGTGCCCCATGCCAAATTTCACTATGTGACCTTGGTTGGGTCCCCTGACTGTCCCCAGGCTTGCTTTCCTCCTCTGTACAGGGCCTTGCCATCTTAAGGACATGCAGAAACATGATATCCTCATATGTGAACCCAAAGCACCTGAACTATAAAATGCCTGTTTATTCATGCAGGAAAATTTCCTTTTGAGTCTCATGAAAAAGAAAATGCAATGCATGTTAAGATTAAAAATAAAGGACCAGTGAGATAGAGGACTAAGCACCTGCTTAGGCAAGCACAGGCAGCAGAGTTGGATTCCTGGCATCGCATGCCTTACCAGCTTCACTCCCAGGGTATGGGGAGCTGGCCACCAAGTCCAGGCGTGGTAGTGCACACCTGTAATCGCAGCACTGGGGGAGCTGAAAACAGGAGGATCACTACAAGTCTGAGCTACATAGTGAGATCTTGTACCAAATACATAATTTTTTTTAAAATTAAAAATAAAATAAATTCTTTACAGGAAGTCATATTGTCATAAATCCCCCTCGAAAACCTCCTTTTGCTTTGCACACACTCTTTCCATTGTCCTTGCCACTTTCTGCAGCAGCTCTGTGATTCCTTTCCTGAGGGTCTTTCTGTGATGGCCTCAGTATCCCAAATAGATTCTAAGCATTTTACTGTCATTTCATTTCCTTTTTTTTTTTTTTTTTTTTTTTTTTTTTTTTTTTTTTTTTTTTTTTTTTTTTTTTTTTTTTTTTTTTTTTTTTGCTGGACCAAGGTTTGAACTCACAGGCAGGCACTTGTGCCATGGAGCTATCTCCCCAGCCCCTGCTGTCATTTCTGTCAAATAAAAACAATTCTGTCTCCTCATTCACCCTAGTCACTGGATCTGGCACTGAGCAGCGTTTGGCTCATCTTGAAAGTCAAAATGACCATGACAGGGAGATGTTTTTTTAATCCACTCAGGACAGGGAGGCAGCCAGCACAGTGCAGCTGAAGACCCTCAGGAAAGAGGACTCCAAAGCTGCTGCAGAAAGCAGCAAGGATGATGGGACAAGCGTGTGTGAAGCGAAGGGGAAGTTTTTGAGGGGGATTCATGTGTATTCAACTGCAATAATTTTTTAAAATGTATTCATCCACCATATTTGCTGACTGTACCTTATAGTCTGAATCTTTGTTCTCTTTTGGGTATATCTTGAAGGGTTGGTTAGTTTTTCATTTCTTCTGCTCCTATGATGGTTTAGGTTCTTCTTCATCCTCCTGTGCAGTAGCCCTCCAGCCACAAGGCTTTGTGATTCATAAGTTTTCATTCTTTAACGAGCCCTGACCACCAGCCTCCATCCAACAGGCACTCAGAGATGCTTTCTCATTTTGGTCCAACCATGTTCACTCCTCGGTTTCTTCTTCTACTCTTGCCCAGAACACACAGGAATGGTCCCAAGAAGGAGCGGAAGTTGGCTCTATGGGGAAGGTGGGTGCGCTCTGCCAAGGTCTCAGGCATGCTCTCCTCTCCTCCTTGGCGCTGTTTGGCCAGTGGGGGTGGTGTGCAGAGGCGCAGGGGCATAAGAACGACCCTCTAACCTGACATTGCAAAATATAAAGGCCTAGGGAGAAGAGTCCTCGTCCCAGCACCCAAACTCCCAGGCCTGGAAATGAGAGACACCTCAATTTGAATCCTTCACGGGTATTTTGGCTATTTTTCTTTTGAAAAGATCATTATATTTCCTTCCAGATTTGGTAGCATATGTTTAGACTTTTAATGCACCCAGATCAATGTGTGAGGGAACCACAGTAGCTTTTTCTAAATGCATGCCGATCTCGACAATAACATTTGTCAGTTCATCTGTCTTTTTCCCAAGGACTTAAAATATTCTTATCAGGTGCTAAATAGATAATCCATAGGCCTGGGCCTGGATTCTCTATTCTGTTCCATTGATTTTTCCATCCCCACATGGGTTCTTTAGGCTTTAATTACTGCAAGGAAGCTGGAGTTTTGAAGCCAGAATATTCATGGATGTTAATAATTCAAGTTTTACAAGAATAAGAGGATAGTCACAGAATCCGTTGTTCCTCCAGGCCATCTGGTATTCCCCAACTCTTGGAGAAATAATACAAAACAGTCAATTAAACTTCTATTTGATTATTTTAAAAAGCATCTTGAACACCCTTCTTAGTAAGACCGCCTGTAAGGCTTTGACAGGAGAAGTAGGATTCCAGACATTTTACTTATGAAATATTCGCTCTATAGAGACCAATTTATTTTCAGGTCTGGGCAAACAAACAAAATTTTGGCAATTCTGTTATTTCTCAGTGCTGGCTCAGATAAACAGTTTACAAGTGCTCTGCATTGCACTGCTCTGGTTTGAGTTGGATCGGGGTGGCTGTCCTACTTCTTGCTGGTGTGGGCCTTTTACCTGAGGGCCAGAGTCGTGTTCAGATCGTCACAAGTTTGCTGGGGCAGAAGCAGACCAGTCACGGGCCACTGACTGTTGCTCACACACTATGACTTGCACCAAGGTCTGGGAACTGAGTCCCCAACTGAAGAATTATTCTAAAGCATATCTCCTAATGAATCTTTCACAAATCCTCCAGTTTTTGTTGTTGTTTTGAAATAGGGCCTCCCTATTCAGTTCAGGCTGGCCTTAAGCTCATTTTGTAGCCCAAGCTGGTCTCAAACTTGCAACAATCCTGCCGCTGTCTCCCAAGTGTTAGGATTACAGGTGTGCGCCACCATGCCTGGCAATCTCCAGTTTTAAACAGTGACCGGAGTTTGAGGTCTCTCGAGGGAGAGAGGAGCGTTTGTTAGCACCTAGTCTGCTCTTGAATCTGGAGAAACTTCTTTGTGCTGTTCAGTGTCACCTTTGGAACCTATGGGGGAGGTTCTGTCCCCAGGAGAAAACTGTAGTGGAAAGAGATTCCCTACCATGCCCCCATCTACACAGCCCCAAAGCAGGGGAGCAGGGACACAGAGCTTTCTGCATTCCGTACCACTGGGTCCCCAGTTCCAGCCTCCATAATTACCTGGTTCCAGTCCCAAGGGTCATGCAAAACCATGAACCAAGGCCAAGGTAAAAGCCAATGGCTGGTACTGTTTCAGATATTGACATTTGTCTTAAGATGGGCCTTGCAGCTTTAGGGCAGCTGTGCATCTGAGGTCCCCGATGTGATAACTCCCTTCTGTCCTCTTCCCTCACTCTCCCTGGAAGGCACAGATGAGAACACAAAATTTCTAACCTGTAGGAGTCCATGGGATAGAGATACGCATGAGTCATAGAGAAGACCCTGTGTCCCAGGCCCCATCCTAGGTATCCTACATGTGTTGTTCATGAATTCTTCACTGGGATCCTGTGCAACTAGTTCTGTCATGATCAGGTACAATTTGTCTAGAGAGGACAGAGGAAAGGGAGGGAATGTAGCTTGCTCACAGGCAGGAAGCATCAGCCATGATTTTCCACCTTTCCCACCTTTCCCGTGGCTGGGACAAAATACCTAACACCCCCACTTTAAAGGAGAAGAGGCTCAATCTGGCCCACGGTTTCCAAGGGGTCAGTGCATGGTCTGTGACTCAAAGAAAGAACATTATGGTGGAAGAATATGGAAGAGCAAAGATCCTCACCTCAGTGGTTGAGAAACAAAAAACAGGAAGAGCTAGAGAGGAAATAGGGGCCAGGGAGATAGCTCAGGGGCATAAGTGCCTGCCTGGCAAGTGCAAGGTCCTGAATTCAAGCCCTGGTTCTGGTGAGAGAGAGAAAGAGAGAGAGAGAGAGAGAGAGAGAGAGAGAGAGAGAGAGAGAGAGACAGAGACAGAGACAGAGATGGAGACAGAGATGGAGAGAGACAGAGAAACTGGTCCAGGGCCAGATAGAGCCCCAAATCATACCACCATGACCCATTTCCTGCAACTTGGCCCTGCCACCTCATAGCCCATGCAGCTGTGAATCCAACCTCAGGTCTGTCCTTTCAATCCCCAATGCTCCAGCTGTCTCTGACCCCCATTAAGTGACAACATAGAGCAGCTCCTGGACTGACTCAGAAGACCATTTGTGTGACCACTGGTACGGAAGAATGTGAAGAGAAGGGCATCAGGGGCTGCCTGGGGGACAGGAATGATTCCTTTGGAAGATGTGGAAGTGTGTCCCTGGGGGCAGTGCATTCCATGTGTCCCCAACACAAGGCGCTTTCTGGCCATGAGCTCATGTTCACCACTTAACGTGTCCCAAGATCCTAATTGACACTGGCAGAAGCTCAATCCTGCAGGAAATGCAGGCCCTTTACACCTTCTGCTTCTTCTTCCCAGAGGACCCCTGTCTTAGTCACTTCCCTGTCACTGGGACTCAAAGCTGACACCCCCAGCATAAGGGAGGCCTAACTTGGCTCATGGTTTCAGAGGATGCAGTCCATGGTAGCTGCTCCAGGATAGAACCATCACAGTGGAAGGGCCTGGGGTTGCTTACCCCACAGCATCAGGAAGCAGAGAGAGCAGGGGAGAGCCAGGGACAAGAACGCACCCTTCCAGGTCACACCCAGTGACCACCTCCTACCAGGCCCTGCCTCCTACAGCACAGTCAGCCCTGAACTCACCCTTGATGCTTCCACTGCTGCGCATAGCACCCCAAGATCCAGTCACTTTCACACACTTGAGATTTTGGGAGGTACTGTAAATCTGAACCCTAACGTGACTCCCACCCCCAAAGTCTTGGTCCAACCTCCTGTGATCTCCCAGGATGCCACCTTCTGCTGGAAACATGGGCTGCCTGCTAGGATGCTGTTGCATCCCCAGCCTTGCTGCACTGCCTGTCTGGAAGATCTACCCTCGGCAAGCACAGGGTCGATGTTCGTTCTCTCCTGTCCCTGGGCTTCATGCAGTGAATGTCACCAACTGTTGTGTGCAGCCTTCAGCAGTCTCACCAAGCAAGGGCTGGGTCTCAGGCTGGATCCCTCGGCTTTGTCCACCCTGTGACACCTGTGACCTGGCAGGCACCGCCTGAGAACCTGGGAAAATCAGCCGCTCTCAGGTCGCTTTGCAGGCCAGGTGGGCTGTGTGCAGATCTTCACCTCCGTGTGCTTCCAAAATGAGAAACTCTTTCCTTCCTTGGCCTCTGCACTCTAAATGAGAGGGACGGCAGCCTAAAAACAGAAGCTGGAGACGCGCTTCACCATAGCAATGAAGAGAAGGCATCTGCGTGTGGGCGTGCAGAGCGGGAATGAAGTGAACCCCCATCTGCATGCCTGTCCCTGTCTGTCACACTCCTGAGACACAGAGCAGCCACACACAGCAATGTGGGCTTTTTTTTTTTTTTTTTCCTTCTTTTTCAAGACTGGGATCAAACCCAGGGCCTTTATATCAGCTACATCCTCAGCCCTTTTTATTGCCTTATTTTGAATAAGGATCTTGCTAAGTCACTAAGTTGCCCAACCTGGGCTCACACTTGGGATCCTCCTGCTTCAGCCTCCCAGAGTGCTAGGATGACAGGTGTGCACCTTTGTCCCCAGCCTTTTCATACTGTGATGGAAGGTGAACCCTGTTCCCCAGCCATGTCAGGAAGACAAGGGGCTGTGTGGCCTTTGTGTGGCTAACTAGGGAGTCCTGGGTCAGTGACACGGCACCTACGGAATATCCACCCCTCAACCCCCACCCCCGCCAGATGTGACAAGAAGCTGGTTCCTGGGCTATGGTGACAGCAGTGGCTTTGCAGGCTGGAGAGAGGCTGTGGGGACACCTTGGATGTGGGGGTTGGGCACTAGCTGTGTGACAGCTAGTGCCTTCCAGGACAGGCTTGGAGGTTGCAGAGCCTGCCTGGCCATTCGCTGGGGCAGTGATCCCTCAAGGGGTGAGGACGCTGTGGCCCTCAGCTCCCTGCTCTGCAGGACAAAGTGACCAGAGGGTCGGTCCGTGCCTGAGCCAGGCCCGAGGCACTGGCTGGGACACACTTGTCTGCGGGTGAGGGCGTGGTCTCGACCCTTCTAGGACACACTGCTCTGGGCTACAAGACAGGGGTGATACATGGGAGGGCATGCAGGGTTCTGAGGCGGCATGAGTAGCAAGATTTACCCACTGCAAGAAAAAGAGCCCAACCATGCGGCTCCCAGCTCCTCCCTGAGTCAGTGACCACGGGGGGAAGATGATCTGAATCCATCTGGGACATGGAGGCAACCCAGATAGCACAGCTGAGACCCTGGGGAAGGAGGGATCCAGAGCTGCGGCAGGAAGCGGCGAGGCGATGGCGTGAGCATAGTCAAAGCAAGGGGAAGATTTTGAGAGGATTCATGGCAAAGTGGCTTTTTCTGTAGCACATTTTTAAAATTCAAACATTTGCTGTGTGTATCATGCACAACATGCACTTGGGATTAGCACCACATTAACTGCAGGTTGGGGTCTGGGAGTGTACTGCCTGCACTCACCTGGCCTCTGGGGAACAGAGGGGCTGGAAGAGGCCTCCACCCCTACAGCCGTGGCAACAACACCCAAAGATAGCACCTCATGCCTATGGGCATGGAGCTGTTCCTGGTGTCCAAGGTTAGGCCTGCAACCTCCCAGGCTAGGAGGCAGGAAGAACAGCCCTGTCCCGCCAGAACAAAGGGACCCACGCAGATACCTGGCTGTGTGGCAGGCCCTGAAGTCCCCAAGGGACAGGGGTGGGGTAGGGGGAGAAATCAGGGACCCGGTGCCAGCCCCAGGGATCTGTCACCTGACCCAGCCTGCTGGTACTGAACAAGCACAAGCTGCTGCCAGCAGGGGACAGGTGGGGTGTGAGACAGCTCTCTGTTTGCCAGCATATCACTGTGCCTGCACCGAGGACAGACTTACAAGGCCACATCCTGACTCTCATTTGATTAAGGCTCAGCTGTAAACGCACGCTGGAGTGGAGGCCGCCGTGCTTTGACCTATCAGCACTAGGCCATGTAATTTGTTTGCCACATCTCTACCAAAAAGTCTGTAAATTCAGACAGCAAAGTCCTGGACCATCATCAAAAGTGCTGTGGAGGTGCTGTTGGATCGTCCCAGCACTCTGGGAAGCTGAGGCGGGAGGACCACAAGTTCAAGCCCAGTGTAGACCACTCGAGGTTCGAAGGTTTCCCAAACAATGACCGTAGCTTTGGCTCAAATTGGATCTGATGCACGCAGGCACCCTATGAGCTGGGGTTTCCTGTCCTAACAGGTGACAGGAGGGTGAGTTGAGAAGTCAGGCCATCCTTCTGTCCGTCCTGCCTGGGGATTCTCAGAGGCCACGCCCATCCCAACTCCTGTGTGGGGTTCTCTCTTCCTGCTTTGTATCTGGTCATGATAGGGGTAGTAAGTTCTTGTTTCTACCGTCTGCGTTTTGCGGTTTGTAAACATTTCCCAGGATTCATGGAGCGTGCTAGAAACGTCCATCTAGCCCTACAAGTGTCTGTACTAGAACAAGCTGCATAAGCCTCCTGAGGCGCAGGCAGCAAGGCAGTTCCTGGGGTTCTGCTGCTGAGGACCAAGGGGCGAGCAGTCGGGCTGCCTGTGCCAAAGCTTCGGTGCTGCTACAAAAGCCAGGTGACTTCCGCCTAGTTGCTCACCCTCTCTCTGTGCCTTCTCAAGATAAAGACCTGCCTCTCGTGACGCAGGGTCCTGCTCAATTGCCTTCCCAACTCCAACAATATGCTTCCTAGTGATTGATAGGTTTTGGGACATGATATCCCCAAATATGTTATGCTCATACCTGTAATTCTACACTGTGGGAGGCTGAGGCAGAAGGATCTCGAATTAGCAACTTAGTGAGACCCTGTCTCAAAATAAAAAAATAAATAAAAAGGGCTGGGGATACAGCTCAATGTAAAAGCCCTGGAGATAACCCCCATTCCCACTGAAAAAGAAAACAACAAAAATAAAAATCTTGGGGCCAGGGAGATAGCTCCGTGGCACAAGTGCCTGCCTGCCTGGCAAGTGCAAGGTCATGAGTTCAAACCCTGGTCCCACCAAAAAAAAATCTTTGTGTCCGGTGAAGCTGATGTTAAACTCACCTGTGGGATGTCCTCTTGCTCAGTTGTCTTTTGCTACAGGCTCCCCAGCCAAGAACTGAGAGGGCGGAGGCCCCCACCCTCACCCCATGGCCACACTGTCCCCTTGGTACCTATTTCCTATGGCTGCTTCAACAAAGTGCCAACACCTCCGTGGCCGTGGTTGAGGGCAGCCTGATCTGGGGCTGAGGCGATGCGCATTCCTTCCCCAGCTCCAGGAGAGTACAGGCTCCCGACTCCCCACCGCCCTGTTGGTCCTCTTCACCGGCTCCACTGTCCTGCCTCTGTGCAGTGGGATCGCTGTCCCCTGGCATCTGCAGCTCTGCAGCTGTGGCTGCCTCCTCCCACCCCGCCAGCCCTGGCTCCCCGTTCTGTGCCCACAGGGAGGCCGACCTCTGTGCACAACCACTCAAGGAATCTGTCATGAAGCGGTGCCCCCAAGGCTGTGTAAGGACGTCCTGCAGGCCTGGTGCATCTCAGTGGCCACACAGGGACAGCAGCCTGCTTAGGTCATCAATCCTCAGAGCACAGGCTGAGCTGCTGAGCCGGGGCTGGGAGGACTCCTTCCATCCCCAGGGAGTTAGATTCCCGGAGAAACCGAAGCAGCTCAATCACACGCACCCTTCCCTGTCCCTCCCACTCTTCTGCCACACTCGCCCAAGCGGTCTCTTCCCTGATGGCTTGGAGTTCAACGACTCGCTGTCCTGGTGCCGCTCTGGGCCCAGCCTCCGAGCTTCAGCTCTTTTACTCCCATCTCCTGCCTGCACTCCTTGGTTTCCCTGCATGGATTCTTCTGTGTCCCAGTGGTGGCTTTAGGTGGCTTCCTCTGCCCTGTGGCATGGCATCTGTGAAGGAACCCTGGCTTGTGCCCATGCTCTGCTGTCTCAGCCCTTGAGAAGTGACATCAGTAGTCATTACTACGTCTGCCCGGTGTACATGTGAGGGTCCTGGCAGGTGGGCAGTGTTTGGGGGGCTACTACCTCATCTGTCTGCCTGTGGTGCTGAGCATGTGGCCCCCAGACCCTTGTCCATATCGCAGGCTGGAAACTGAGACTTGCCCTCTCCCTGAGAGAAGGGGCGCAGGCACAGATCTCTGCTTCTATCTCATCACTGAATGCCCTAGTTGTTTCCAAGTTGTAACAACAAAGCACCACAAACTTGTGTTCAGCGCTAGAGGCTCTATAACTGAGATGGAGGAAGTGCTAGCTGGGCCTGGCGGGGTGCACCTGCCATCCCAGCCCCTGGGAGGCCGAGGCAGAATGCCAACCTGGGTTACACAGTAACTTTAAGGGCAGCCTGCACTGCTGAGTGAGACCTTGCCGGGGGTCCTGGTCAGGAGCAAGCACCGCCAGCTCTTAGATGAGGAAGGGTTTCCTGTCTTTGATGACGCAAGCTGACCTCATCAGGATCCTGTTATGGAAGGTAACAAATACACTAAGGCCAGGCAAGGTGGTGTCTGCTTGTAATCCCAAAAGTAGGAGGCTGAGACAGGAAGACTGCAAGCTGGAGCTCCAGCTAGGCAACTGTAGTAACACAATGAGACTCTGTTTCAAAATAAAAAATAAAAAAAGGGCTGGGGATGTGTCTCAGTGCGAAGGTCATGGGTTCAGTCCTTTGTCGTTCCAAAACATTATAAGAACAATAAAGTAAAAAAGTAAGGAGCAGCTTTATTGTTCCCTGGCACTGCAAGAGGACCTTTCCTTTGGCAGCCACCACGAGGACTTGAAACACTCACCAGCAGGGCGGGGTGGCACATACCTTAATCCTAGCACTCGGGAGGCTGAAGCAGGAGGATCACAGAGAGTTGGAGGTCAACCTGGGCTATATATCAAGATCTCATGTAAAATAATTAATTAATGATCGCTCCCCAGCCAAGGCGTCTCAAGACCTCCGTTCCCCAGCACCTCTCCTGGGGGTGAGCTCTGGGATCTGCTCCGTGCGTGAGTCCTCACTGCGCTGGGCTCCTGCTCACACATAGTCGTGAACTTAATGAGCAAAAGCAGCTGGGATCTGACTGCTCCAAAAATAAGTCAGTGCCTCAGCTCCTTTTCTTTCTTTTGCTTCCAAGACTTTGAAGTCGCACAGCTTCCCCCGAGGAGCATGGAATTGTAAGAGAGATTTGCAATTTTAACTTTGACATCACATCTCTATCCAACTACAAAGGCAAGAACAAATGACAAGATCAAAGGAAGTGGGGATGTACAAAGATGGGAACATGATGCTGTTTTGCTCTTCTGTTTATAGGCTCTTTGGGTTCTTTGTTTTGATATAGGGCTTCACAATATAGTCCAGGTTGGCCCTGGATGCACCGTGACCCTCCCACCTCAGCCTCACAAGTTCTGGGCTGACAAGCATTTGACACCCTTCCCAGGTGTTTACAGACTTTTTGGAAAGACAGGGATGACCAGAAGAGCTGGACATGGTCCATCACTTGGGGACACTAAGGTGAACACTGTGACAAGGGCCCTGGGCAGTCACCATGAGGAAAGAAGCCATGATTGCTCTCAGGAGCCCCAGGTGCCCAGCTTGGTCTAGAGGAGATTCAGCTCGCCTGCCCCTCTGGAGCCAAGTCCTGACCCCTGCTCGTGTGGCGCCGTCCACAGATTCTTACAATCACAGAATTTTGACACAGTGCTCTGTCTTGCATGGATTCCACATCATTTTTAGATCTCTTTCCCTTTCTGAGTAGGGAAAGAGACATCCCTCTCAGGAGGATATGTGTCCCTCAGTACTGGGGAGCAGATCCTGAAGGGCAGTGGCAGAAAATATAGTGAATCAAAACCCAGAGAGAAGTCTCCTTCTCTCCATCTCTCTTTCCTTCCATCACCTATCTCCTTCCACAAAAGAGAAAATTTACAAATATGCAAATATCATCATATATATGCAAATAATATGTATGCAAATCATATTATATATCATTGTCACAAGAAAAACAGAAAAGGTAAAACTAGGGAGAAGAAAGCAAGTAGAAGCCACGTATGTTAATGTCATGCGAAATCCAGCCTCCATCCTGGGT
Organism: Capromys pilorides; assembly: GCA_004027915.1. Taxonomy (NCBI): domain Eukaryota; kingdom Metazoa; phylum Chordata; class Mammalia; order Rodentia; family Capromyidae; genus Capromys; species Capromys pilorides. The sequence goes on along the minus strand of PVKN010002576.1, from coordinate 24,877 downwards.
CCCTGCCAGGCATAGGCAACGCTCCACCTCCAGCTCCCTAGCAGCCAATGGAAACAGGGGGACACGGTCACATGACTGGTGCTCTTGACTCCCAGTGTCTGTAAGGTAAAAATAAACCTGTTGCCAAGGAAAAGCGTGAATGTGACTGATTCTGAGACCAAGGAAAATTGTCCTGGGTTTTTGTGGAAGATGAAGCTAGAAGTTTATCCTGGAAAAGGGCTCAGGGGCGGGAGGACCCTTGGCTGAAGAGGCTACTCTTCCTAAGGTAATGTGGTTGCCTAAAAGCGTAAGGTCGGAACCCATCAAAAGAAGTGCACACAACAGACAGGTAGGCAGACAGACTCTCTGCTCCAGAGAGCTCCACCACATGGGAGAGACAGACGGTAGACACATAACTAAAGTACAGAGTATAGACAGGTTTTCCCACGCGGTGACATGTGCCAGGGAGGGTGAGGGAGCTGCTCTGTAAGTAGAAAATCAGCGGAGAGAGGTGATAGGACCTGTGATCCCAGCACTCTGGGAGGCTGAGGAAGAAAGATCAAAAGTTCAAGAGCAGGCAAGATAGCTCAGCGGACTAAAGCGCCTGCTTAGGCAGATGCAGGGGACACAGTTCGATCCCTGGCCTGCCATAACAGCCCAGCCCCCAGGGTGCGCTGAGATGGCAACTGAGATTGGGCATGGTGGTGCACACCTGTAATCCCGGTCCTTTGGGAGGCTGAAAAACAGGAGGATCACTACGAGTCCGTTCTGTGTAGTGAGATCCTGTACGAGAGAGAGAGAGAGAGAGAGAGAGAGAGAGAGAGTCCTAGACCAGACTACTTAGTGATTCAATGAGTCCTTGTCTCAAAAAAAGTAAAAAAAGAGTGGAAATACAGTTCAGTGTAAAGGCCCTGGATTGACTCCAGAGTATCAGAGCAGATGGATGGATGGAGGGACAGATGGAGGATCAGGAGAGGTCCCAGGACAAAGGTTATGCTTAACGAAGACCTAAAGGAGGTGTGGGTGCTGCCAAGCAGATGTCTGGGAAATGTGTGCTGCTCTAGGGACCAGGCTGTGGCTCTAATCACAGGGTGAGGCCAGCAGAGTTTGAGAAATGCCTTCTGACTGTGGAGATCATTTGGCTGAGGGGAGGGGAGGACAGACACATGCCGTGAGCCCGACAGCTGTGGGCACGCCGAAGCTCAGGTAGCAGCCAGTGGCCTGGTGGAGCCAGCGTGCCCAGCAGGAGGACAGGACACACCTCTCTCTGCGCAGCTTTGCTCCCCTGCAGCTTCCGCTGCGAGCTGAGACTTGGGTCTCACTGAACATCTGGAGTTAGCAGGTGCACGCAGAACCTCAGAATACAGTGCCACACAGAGCTGCACCCCCTGGCAGCGCCCTTGTCCTTACCCACCATGTGTGCCCAGCCAGCCAAGAAGGAAAAAGCCACTTGTCCCTGTCCCGTGCTGCCCTTGCACACCACCCCAGCCAAGTGCCCCTGTCCGCCTGCTTCCTAGTCAAGGGTACCTGCTGGATGTGCCACACTCACCCACATCGTCAGCAGAGCCACCCTGCTGCTGCACAGCGGGGGCCCCAGCACTCCGGGAGGCTGAGGCAGGAGGATCAAGAGTATGGACAGTTTAGAACCTTAGCAAGACTCAGTCTCAAAATACAAAACTAAAAAGGGAAAGACTGGAAATCAGTGCAAAGGCCATGGGTTCAATCCCTGGTACTGCAAAAAGGAAAACAGCACCCAGTTACCCATACTCAGTTTGTGTGGGGAACATATTTGCAGCCTGCCCTGTGTAGCTTCATCCTTGTCGAAGGTCATCGGCTCTGCTGGGTTTTTTACTTTGGTCTGAAAAGGTGTTTTTATTTTTCTGTGATTATGTAAGTGGTGAAAAGCAGCATGCAGAGAGGAAATCTCTGCTCCAGGAGGATGCGAATGTTCCAGGGCCCAAAATAGATGTGTGAAGCCAGTGAATTCGGAAAATTTGGATAATGGGGTGCGGGGGTATGCACACTGCTAACAATCTTGTGAGCCCCATGAGAGGCCAAGGAACTGGGTGTGGTTGTACATGCTGTCATCCTAGTACTTTAGAAGGCTGAGGCAGGAGGATCTCAACTTCAAGCTCAGGCTAGGCAACTGAGTGGTTTAGCGAGACCCTGTCTCAAAATAAAAATTAAAAAGGACAAGGATATCACTCAGTATGAATTCTCCAAATTGAGTCCCAAACCAGAAAAGCACATGGCTACCAGGCTGCTCAGTGCACTGGTGGAAAGATCCTGTGGTATCCAGGGAGGGATTCATGCCTGGGAGCAGGGAGGCTGTTGGGGAGGAGTGTGCGGCGCTTGATACCTAAGCACAAATCACTAGATGCATCTGTAGGGGTCTCCCTGTCTCTTTCCATTGGTGCCGCCTGGCCAGCTCATGGGTCACTTTCTGTATCTCTTCTCATGATCCAGTCTAGTGGGCATGCCCTCTGTCTTACAACCCAAAGGCTCTCCTGACAAAAATCTACCCTCAAGAGTTATCTAAAATATGAAAGGCTGTCAGTCACCTCTTTCATTTAAAATTTATCAGTACTTTTCTTTCCTCACATTCTTAAAATAGAGTATGCTGCCCAAAGTTTACCAGTAGAGTAAGAAGAAGCTTCCAGAATATTCTAGAGAAAAAAATTAGCTCATGGAACTCAGGCAATAGAAAAGAAGGAACCTTAACATTTTGAGAGAGGGGGAAAGATAGAACTAAAGTGACTGGTGGCTTGTGTCTTGAAAGGTCCCAAGAGCCCATATACTGGCTACTCCCAGCGTGGTCCCTCAGAAGAGACTCTGTGGGGATAGATGGTCTCTCCACAAGAGAGCAGGGCCTGAGCTTTCAACGTACACTCCAGCTCTGGCAAGCTGGATTGTCAACTTGCTTGAGTTGGGAACCACCCTGTAGATTAGTAAATCTCACTTCTGGGTGTGTCTCGAGGGGTCATGGAGGGTCACCTTGGGTCTAGTTCTGGCCTCTCCCCTTCCTCTCTGGTCTGTTCCCCTGCTCTGCCTCCTGGCCGCCATGAACTGAGCAGCTTTGCTCCCCCACGCCCTTCCACTGTGATATTCATGCTTTGGAGCAGATGAGCATGGACTGAATCCCCAAACATTGTGAGCCAGATCCCAATCTCTCCTCCTTTATTTTTTATTTGTTTATTTATTTCTGTGTTTAGGACAGGGTCTATAGGGTCACACTACGTAGATCAGGCTCGTAGTGACTTTCCTGTTTTCAGCTTCCCAAAGTGCTGGGATTACAGGCACATACCACCACACCCAGTCTCAATCACCATCTCAGTGTATTTTGGGGGTGGGGACGGCACAGAAGGCTGGGAATTGAACCCCAGCCACTGCACTCTGCTAAGCAGGCTCTTTAGTCTGCTGAGCTATCAGGCCGGCCTCCTCCTCCTTTAAATTGTGAGTGCCAGGTATGGGGTCCTGGAGTTGGGAAAGCTGGCTGATCCCATGCTCTGGAAAGGGAGAGGCCTAAGGCTGACCCAGGGGGCTGGCAGGCTTGCCCCATGCTGCCTCTGCACACACCCTCAATCCACAACCTGAGCTGTGACCCAACTCACACCCTGCTTGGCCACCACACTACTGCTCAGCTGGGCTTCAGGGGAGAAAGAGACCAGGACCTGAGAAGGGGCGTTTCACATGAGGGAGGTCTGAAGGGAGCCTCCTCAGCCCACTAATGTGGGAGATATGAGGAACTCCTTGCTTGCCTTGTCTTAGTAGATGCTCTTGTCCCACATCCTCTGGTCTCCAAGGAAGCTGTGCCCAATGCCTGTGTGAGCTCAGATGGCCCTGAACAACACCCCGCCCCCCGCTGCCATCCTCCAGACAGCATCTGGACTTTGTTTCATTCCCCGTGTTTGCTTTCAAACAACAGAACAAGCAGCAGATGTGGTGGGTAGACAATGCCTCCTCTACACTTCACAAAACAGTAGCAGTTGTAGCTGCTGCTGGCCCAGCCAACCGTGTCTCCTGGTGGCCGCAGGGCGGACCTCATACAGCCACAGATGTGGGGCTACTGTCCTCCTGCATGCCCTTCGAGAGCTCTGAGGAGCGAAAAGCATGTGGCTCCGGGCCACCCGCCTGAACCATCACTCTGCCCTAGAGCCGCCCTGGTTTCTCCCTGTAGACCTCTCTCACAAGAACAAATGGTCTACAGCGTCGTCCTCTGACCACTAGTGTTACCAGTGAGATCTTCTGAGTATGCTATAGAGTACTAATGTATGCTTTGTGCAAGAATATCAACTAAAACCAAAAGATCTAAAAATAGAAGGAATGTACTGTTCTGCACAGCATGTCCCCAAGCTCATGGGCTGCTGGGAACCTCCAGATGTGGTCTGATTAGGGAACTATCTTTTCAGGTGTAATTAAGTAAAGGGAAGCCACACTGGGGTGAGGTGCACCGGTCTGCCTGGGTCTTCAGTTATGCTGCCCTGGCAGCACCCATGTTCTATGTGGGTTCAGAATGTTTCCCTTTTTGGTCATTTTTACTTTGGGGAAGAGCTGGAAGTCACCTGCTACAAGAATCCATGCTCACGTGAAGGAGGACACAGTATTATATTTTTCCTAGCCTGCCTTTCTGTTGAGTAGTACTTGGCGGCAGCGGTCACTATATTGTGAGCACCTTATGCAGACCCTCAGGAAAGAGGACTCCAGAGGTGCTGCAGAAGTGGGAAGGATAGTGGGATGTGTGGGCTTGAAGAAAAAGAAGGATTTTGAGGGAATTAATGGCAATGAGTCTTTTAATGTAATAGGTATTATAAAAACTTAAACATTCAACGTATATGTCAAGCATTCCCATATATAAGGAGAAAGGGGCCGGGCGTGGTGGTGCATGCCTGTAATCCCAGCACTTGGAAGGCTGAGGCAGGAGGATCACTGCTAGTTCAAGTCCAGACTGGGCTACAAAAATGAGCTCAAGGCTAGCCTGAACTGTATAGCGAGACCCTGTCTCAAAAAAAGATAAAAGAGAGAGAGAGAGAGAGAGGAAAGAAGGAAGGAAGGAAGGAAGGAAGGAAGGAAGGAAGGAAGGAAGGAAGGAAGGAAGGAAGGACAGAGAGACTGCCATAGGCAGTGAAGATGCCATGTGACCACGGGACAGAGTCAGGAGCAAGACGTCTACAGGCCAGGAGTAAAGCAGAGATACACAGCAGCACCCATAGCTAGAGAAAAGGAAGCCTTCTGCCCTAGGAAGTTCAGGGCAACATGGTCCTGCATGCTGGGTATGGCGGTGCATATCTGTGACCCCAGCACTCCAAGAGGCTGAGGCAGGATGATCACAAGTTCAAGCCACCCAGCGTGGGCAACTAATCAATTTAGTAAATTAAAAAAAAAAAAAGGCTGGGGATGTATGTCAGTATGAAGGCCCTGGGTCCAATCCCCAGGGCCATAAAACAAAACAAACCTGGCTCACAGCTGGATAGGGTTGAACTCTCCAGCTGTGGCTGCTACCTCAGTCTAGGCCTTAAGTGACAAGAGAGGCACTGGCCAGCATGTCACTCTCTGGGGCTGGGCTATCTCTCTACATAGAGCCTGGGAACCTCTTCCTGACTCAGGGCCAAGCCTCTGAAAGCCACCAGGCACCCATGGTCCCCCTCTGCTGCCAGGCCTTGGAGAAGTAGTTCCATTTACTGTACCTCTCCTGTGGGCCTCTCTGTGTTGATTCAAAGCCCACACCAGCTTGGATGGTGTGGAATTCAGGACCAAGCCAGAGGAAAAACAATGGACCCAGGGAACTTCGGAAGACAGTCTATTACGCTATCAGGTGGGGGGAACCTAGAGGTTCGAATACCAGCCTCATTTGAGGTTACAAATCCCTTATGTAGGTTTTCAGAAGAAAGTGCAAAATGGCAGATGACATAATATTCTATGGCTGGTGACATGTCTTTGTCATTAATTGCTAGAGACAAGAATTTACTCTTACAGGAACTAATAACTATTGCCTAACATGGGAGAAGAATCAATGATTGTCTGAGCCTGGGCAGAGACGAGCTTGAGGCGATAGTTCTCTGCTACTTGAAGATAAGCCACACACCAGGACTGGCCAGGCCACACTCACCCCCCAGCTGGCTCCGGGAACACCAGGACTCCTTAGGCTTTGCAGCTCCCTGACCACGAGGACCAACTGTGCTTCCCAGTCTCATCCTTGAACGGTGTAAGAAATATAGGATTAAAATTTCCATTATAGTTAAAATAGCCTGTATGGGGGCCCAAGGACACAGGATGAAGAGGGAGCTGATGGGTCCCCCTGCCCACACCCCTTCTTCATTTGAATTCTGTGAGCCAGGACCACATGGCTTCTGCTTCTTCTGGAAGAACACTCCCACTCACATCCCTGTGTCCCAGATGTGGAGAGCGGGGGGTCCTCGGAGATCACCCATCTGTGTCCTTGGAATGGAGAAAACATTGCAGTGCTGAGTGACAACCCAGTGCCAGGCAGGAGGTGGCAGCAGAGCCCAGGAGGCAGGGAGAGCGCTGGCTGGCAGCAGGACAGGAGGGGACGGTCCCCAGCTGTGCTGCAGAGCAGGACCCATGCCCCAGGGCTGGTCCTCTGACCTCTTTTTAAGGGAGAGTGTGCTACATGCCCAGAAGAACCTGGGCTGGGGCCAAAACCAGGGCAAGCTGCACCCTGAATCTTACATCCCTCAGGGGCATTGCGGAAGCCTCTCTGTTTGTGGTTGTTTTTCATTCCTGCCTGAGACATTCGACCGCAAAGCTAAGTCCAGTAAATTTGCTCCTTTATTGGAAAAATAATGACTTGACCAGAAAATAGAAAACCTCTTAAAATCAATAATGACTGAAATCGCTGCACACACTGTATCATGGAGCTGTCCTCTTCCTCAGCACTCATGGAGGAAGAAAAAAAAAAAAAACAAGGTCCTAAATTGGTTTTCCATATTATTTTATCCATAATTGGGTCTTGGCTTTAAAAGAATATCACTTACATCATTCCCCTGGAAAAGCGCAGGCTTTACCATCAGAAAGAAGAAGCAGATCATGGAAAGAGGTCACCAGAGGAGAAACTGAGGCTGCCTGGTTGCAGAGCCAGGAGAGTGGTTGACCAGATGTCCCTGCTCAAGGGGCGGGGTTCCTAAGACCTGGACCCAGTTCAAGTTCTGGGTTAGCCCCAGGTCAGGTCCTCAGGCCTACACTGCAGCCCACAGGAGGCTTGTTGGAAAACACCTCAGGTCCCTCCAGGAGGAGTCCCAGGGCCTCAAGATCCTGTACCCAATGTCCTCACAATGCCTCTTTGTTCCTCTGGGGGCCTGTGAACAGAGCCTAGCCTCTAGGAGGCTCTTGGGGACCAGGGAGGCCAGCAACCTGCATCAAGTGTGGGTTCTGTGTGCTTTGCATGAAGAGGCCATATTGGCTCTAATGACCTATGGGAGACACATTCCCAGAGGGACAGCATGTCAGCACTCTGATCCTGGCTCCCTCATTTGCCTGCTGGACAGACTGAGCTCTCCATCACTGTCCTAGAGCCTTAGTTTCTTCCCATAGAAAGGAGGCTCTTATGGGGAGAATTGGGCTTAGGGTCATGACCCAGAGCAGGGAGAGTGGGGGGCAGACACTCGGTAATAGGAAGCAACACATGTCCTCAGGATCCTGGTCAGTGTCCCCCAGAGCAGGGATGCTATGTGCTTTTAGGTACCCATAATTCTAGGATTCTGGTCTTGTAGATGCTGGCGTGTGGTTTATCTCCTTGCCCTGTGCACCTCTGTTCAGAGCCTCAAGACAGACAGATGCAACAGACCCTGACTCTCCCACTGGGCCCCTGTTTCCAAAGCTTCTTTCCTCTAACCCTGACAAACAGGGCTTGTTTTCTGAAAGCCATTAGCTCCCCAAATGGCTACTGGGGAGCCATTTTCACAGAGGAGGCCAGAGTAGGTGGCTCTAGAGCCAGCTGGTAGCAGGTAGACCTCGGCTGGGCACCAGGGCAGCCTGAGGGCTTGTCAGAGCCATGACTCCCAAGCAGAAGGGTCTCCCTCACACTTCCAGCCTGGGGTCACCAAGAAGGCTTCAGAGCCAGCCTCCAGTGGTAAGGTTGGGTGCACTGTGCTCTGGTGGCCCAACAGGACCTCATGCCCTCTCACACTATCTGCCTAAATAAGGACTTCATTGAATGAAATCATGCCTTCCGGTCGCTGCAGATCACTCTGGGTTTGAGGAGATTAGTAGCTCTTGTGTCTCCCGGAACAGCTTCTCAGTTCGGTTTATTTTTTATTCTTTTGGCTCTCTTCCGAGCCACTCACGGCCGTGACGTTAGCAAGCTCCGGTTTGGGCAGCGAGGCAGTGGGAAGAAAGGAAGCTGAAAGCTGGTTTTCTGAGCGTGAGCTCAGCCTGTCGGCTCTGACCTTTCCATCGCTTCTTCGTGTGATTCAACAAAAGCCCTGACATTTACTGAGACAGGGATCCAGCCCACGTCTTTATCCTGCAGGCCGAGCCCTTTTCAGACCCTCCCTGCCGCAGAGACAGCCAAAAAAGTAGCCTGGCAGCTCTGTGACTCTGTCCAGGGCTTTGCTCTGCAAAGGGCAGCACTGCAGGTGTCACAGCGCAAGGGTGACAGGTGGAAGCCCACTCCGGAGCACTTATTTTTAGCCCAGTTGATTTAAGCGGAAGTGATAACTTCAAGGTAACTGGCAAGAGAAAATGCATCTGTTCGCACAGTAATGGTTTTGCCCAAAAAAGGAAGGAACATCGTTAACGTGATCCACAGGCTGAAGGAAAGGAAAAATCCAAGCAAGAGACTCAGAGAACATGCTGGGAAGGGGCCTTTTAAGGTTATTAAGGAGCCTGGCACGGCAGCACACACCTACCATCCCAACATACTAGAAGGCTGAGGCAGGAGGACCACCCGTTCAAACAGGCTGGAACTTGGTGATTTAGTGAGACCCTGTCTCAAAATAAAAAATAAAAAGCCTGGGAGCATCGCTCAGGGTAAAGGCCTTGGGTTCAATCCCCAGTAAGAGGAGATAGAGAAGGAAAGGGAAAAAGAAGAGAAGGATGAAGAGAAGAAATAAATATTAAAACAGTAACTGTTGGCCACAGTGATTAAAATATAAAAGGTGTTATCTAAGACTGAACAGACAACAGGTGGGCCCTGACAGATGGACATCTTGGGTAAGCTATGGCAGCCTCTGTGGTTCTGCAGAGTCCTCTGGATAGTTACTACCAGGCCATCACGGTGAAGAGTCCTTCATAACCTACCAGCTTCATTTGCCTCATTCATTCATTTATTCACATTTGTTGTTGTTGTTGAGATGAGGTCTTACTATGTAGCTCAGGCTGTCCTCAGCCTCACAGGGATCCTCTTGCCTCAGCCTCCTCAGTGCTGAGATCGTAGGTGTGAACTACCATGCCCAGCCCCTCTCCCCTTTGGGGATCATGGGTTGCCCTAGGAACTCTGTCTGATTCTGATGACTTTCAGATTTCTCTCACAGGTCTCAGGGATGACCCAAGAGGAGCTCCCTTCCTTGTGGGCAAGGCAGGACTGGGACCACCATGGAGATGCAGCCATGGGTGCCAAAGAGTGTCACGCCCTGCCCTGTGTCCCCAGGGCCCACCCCCAGCCTGAGGAAGGGACTGGGCAGCACCTAGCTGGGGTGGGGCCAGGCTTCTTTCTGAACTCTGCACAAGACACAGTCCTTTTTTCTTTTTTTTTTTTTTTTTTCTTCTCAGTAACACAAAAATGTCACATGGAACTCTCATTGGGACCTAACATCCCAAGCTCAGGTCCCATGAGGCAGAGATGTAGCCAGAATATTTGCTGGGATTCACACAGGGCTGTCTCACCATCCTTATCCAGAAAGCAAGCTTTCAAGGGTCCCAGTCAGGGGCAGGGAAGGGAACATTCCCCCTAAGCCCATGCCTGGGCTTAGGGGCAGCCCTGCTGAGAGAGGACACTGGGGTGCGAAGGTGAGTCTCCTGGAAGTTCTGGGCTGTGCAAGACCCAGCCCAGTCTGCCACATGAGCTTTGCCTTCTGGGAAGAATCAGGAGTTCTCCAGCCTGCGATCCCAATGCTCAGGAGGCTGAGGCAGAAGGATCCCTGGGAGTTCAGGGCCAGCCTGGGCTACATAGTGAGATCCTGTCTCAAAAAACCAGCATGACTGCCTGGCAAGTGCAAGGTCTTAGTTCGATCCCCAGTTCTGCAAAAATAAAAAATAAAAACTAACATGAGACCTAGCTATTTCCACTCTCTTCCCCTCCCTGCCCTCTGACTGACCCATTGGATACTCGTGGTCCGCTAAGGCTCATCTGTTCCAGCCTCCCCTTACCATGTAGGACCTCCTCTGTTATTTTTGCTTTCTTTAATTAAAAAAAAGTTGCATACTATTTTGTTACTCTTTCTTCCTTTGGAAATTTTTTTTTTCTTCAAAAAAAATTAAAGGAAGTTAGTGTGGTCTTGGTAGCCACATAACATTTCAAATTTAGTTTTTCTTTGTTTTTGTTTTTGTTTTTTTTTTAAGAAGTAGTATTTGAAAATGATGGCAAATTGTCTGGTAAAGCTAGTGTCAGCTTTGGTTCATATTCAGAATAGAGTTCCCCTCTGGCTGACGCTGGCTAGGCTTGGAGGAGGGCAGGAGGCAGAATGTGAAAAGCAAAATCCTCTGCAGAGGCCTCCCGGCGGCTCCCAGGCCTGTTTGAACACCCAAGAAGGCTCTTCCTCCTGGAGAACAAAATAACTACACAACAATCTGCGCTGGCCTCCGTGGCCGAGGCAGGAGGATCACAGGTTTGAGCCCAGCCTGGGCAACTTTGCGAAGCTCTATCGCAAAATGAAAAATAAAAAAGTGCTGGGGAGGGCTGGTGAGACAGTTTAGCAGACTGATCACCTGCTTAAGCAAGCTCAGGGACCTTTTTTTTGAGACGGTCTCAGTATGCAGTTCGGGCTGGCCTTGTGCTCATTTTTGTAGCCCCAAGCTGGTCTTGAACTCACAGAGATCCTCCTGGCTCAAGCTCCCAAGAGCTAGGATTACAGGTGTGCACCACCACGCTAGGCCCCAGGGCTCCATGGTGCACCTGCATCCAGGGCCGAGACAGCACACCCGAACATCCAGGGCCAAGACCACATGGCATGTGGGGATAGGGACTGAACTTAGGTCCTTGTGCTTTCTAGGTAGGTACTTATACCTCTGAGCTATCTCTCCAGGCCCAGGACTGGGGTTTGATCCCCGGCACCACATACGGTGCCTGCCCTGCCCTTGAGGCCCGCTGAGCTTGCCAATGAGTCCAGGGATGGTGGTGCACACCTGTAATCCCAGCACTGGGGAGACTGAAAACAGGAGGATCACTATGAGTCCAAGCAGCATAGTGAGGTCCTGTACCAAATACATTTGGGCAGGGGTTCCATCCCCAGTGTTACAGAGTGGAGGAGGAAGTCTAAGAACTAGATACTATAAGTCTGTAGAATCTAATAAAATAGATTCTATTTTGAAGTGACCAACAGTCTAATGTTCTCAAAAGCAAAAGTCATGAGCTCATGACCAAGTGTTCAGTGGACACACGCTGTCCCACCACCCACCTCTGGCTTTGAGGCTCACCTTTCCTTGTGTAGTTGTCAGGTCATATATATATTGACTTGACAACCACACAATGGTTGGGACATTCATCTTTAATCAATCCAACATTTTGAAGACTTTGTGGTAGAGTTAAAAAGACACAGTGGACACAGAGAGAGTGAATGAAGTCCTACAGTGTACCTCTATCATTCCAGCAACTGAGACACTGGGGCACGAGGATGGCAAATTTGAGCCCAGCTTAGGCAATTTAAGAAACACTATATATATATATATATATATATATATATATATATATATATATATATATGTCTTTTTAACTCTACCACTATATATATATATATATATATATATATATATATATATATATGTATGTATGTATTTGTATTTTAGGGAAGGGTCTACAGGGTGTTCAGTGTCTCACTACTAGATTGGACTCATCGTGTTCCACCTGTTTACAGCCTCCCAAGAGCTGGGATTACAGGTGCACACCACCATGCCCCTTGTGGGGAGCGAACTCCTGGCCCCTGCATCTGCTTGCAGGCACTTTAATATGCTGAGCTATTTGGCTGGCCCTTATATTTTTCTTTTTCTTTTCCTTTTATTTTTTCAGCACTGGGGACCAAACCCAGGTCCTTCACACTGGGTATATCCCTTTATAGTTTTTATTTTGAGGCAGGATCTGGCTAAGTTCTTAAATTGCCTAGGCTGGGCTCAAATTTGCCATCCTCCTGCCCCAGTCTCTCAGTTGCTGGAATGATGGAGGTACACCGCAGGATTTCATTCACTCTGTGTTCACTGTGTCTTTTTAACTTTACCACAAATTCTTCAAAGTGTTGGCTTGATTAAAGATGAATGTCTGTGGAAATAGAATTTTTTTTTTTTTTTTGAGACAAGGCCTCACTATGTAGCCTAGGCAGGCTTCAAATTCATAGCAATCTTCCTCCCTGCTCCTAAATGCTTGGATCACAGGTGTGCACCACCACACCCAATGGAAATAATTTTTTTCTTTGTTTGTGTACTTGGTACAGGTCTCACTACACAGCTTGTACTCATAGTGTTCCTCCTGTTTTCAGCCTCCCCAGCACTGGGATTACAGGCATGCATGGCATGTGGTGCTGGGGATTGAAACCTGGTCCCTGCCCTTGTTTAAGCAGGTGCTTAGTCCATTGACGTATCTCGCCAGCCCTAGAAATAAATTTTCAAGCAGCACATAGTAGTCTACATTTCAGTCCAAACCATTTGGCTGTTTCCATTTTGTGATGTCTTAATGATACATTTACACCCCTCTGTTTGTCTTATAACTGGAGGCAATGTTTACTGATTCTTATTCACAAAAACTAAAAGAATTAGCTCATTTTTCATAGCCTCTTCCTCTTTTCCAAATTCTTGCAATTTATTTTCTTTCTTTTTCTCAGTGCTAGGGATTGACCACAGGGCCTTTACATGGAGCTATACCACACTTCTTTCTTTATTTTTTATTTTGAGGCAAGGCCTCACTAAGTCTCTAAGTCACCCAGACTGGGCTTGAAGGGATGATTCTCCTGCTTCAGCCTCCCAGGGTGCTGAAATTTCGGGCATGCACCATGGCCAGAGATCGAACTTTGCACTTGCCAGGAAGGCGCTTATGCCACTGAGCTATCTCTCCAGCCCTTTTAAAAATATTTGCAGATCTCCCACGGTTGCCTAAGGACCTAGTGGTTCCTACATGCATTTAAATCCCATATGTAAACTTTTATCCTCTGATGCACTGATCACCCTATCGCTTCCCCCATGACATGTGCTTCCCCCATCGTATGAAATGGAGAATCAGGGTTCCTAGACGTCTCCTCCCCGCCACCAGCACCAGCCTTTCCCTACATCTGCTTTTAGGTTCCCACCTTGTAATATACAGGTGCTCTGTTTTATACTTCTAACTTGAAAGCACATTGTCCCAACACGCTGACTACTGAACATAGATCTATAGGGCTTATGATGGAATTGTGGCACAGGTTGTGCGCCGCAGCAGCGCAGGCCCAGTTCACAGAGAAGGACCAAAGCCTGTCGGTTGCCCCTCCCGCGCTGCTCAGAGTCTCGCTCCCACTCGCCTTAGGGTTGGCTCGCGGCAGTCCCTGTGTCCTGGGTTTTGCCCTGCCCCACATCCTGTTGTGGGGGATCCAGTGACCACAGAAGACTTTTCTTTTTCTTGCAGTATTTCCTCCTGGAATTTTTGTGGCAGCAGTGTGTCAAGCCAGTCTGTCCGTGCCAATTTTCCAACCCCAGGTACTCCTTTCCTGTCTGAACCGCATTAGCACATTTTAACTAAGGGATTGTTTTGTTTTATTTTGTTTTATGAGACAGGGTCTCCCTATGTAGTCCAGACTGGTCTTGAGCTTCTGGCAACCTCCTGTCTCAGCATCTTGGGTGATGCAATGACAGCTGTGCCCTACCACACCCAGCTTTAGATGAGACCCTGTCTTAAACTAAAAAATGTAAGATATCAAGGATGTAGCTCAACGTAAAGACTCTGGGCACAATCCCTAGTGTCTCATTAAAAAAAAAAAAAAAGCTAAGACTCAAAGAGCTAAGATTAAATGTCCAGTCACCGCCTTGCATGCAGGAATTTGCAAGTGTATGTTAATACCTCAGAAGCATTTGGGAAACTAATGAGAAAGTCGCTGATTAAAAAGCTCAGAGGACAGAGCCACATGGGGTGCAGCATTTCCAGAGGGAGCACTGGACTCCCCTAGCAGGTCCTGGGGGCGAGCTTCCTGCTGGAACCAGGCCAGGAGCTAGGGGCATGGTTGCCATGGTTTCCAGTGGTCAGAGCCTGCAGCCACCTCACTGGCTTCAGCTATGCCCTGGATTGGGCTGGCCCAGGCTAGGTCTCCACTGGGGGACTGCACAGAACCAGGGCCTGGCCCTGAAAGCTGGGCTACTTGTATGTGTTCTGTCACCATCACCCTGCGAAGTATGTGTGTGCCTGTGTAGCTTCAACTCCTTCATTTGCCCATTCATTCATCATCCTGGCCAGCCCTCATTCACTCTTCCATTGGTTTGGTCATGCATACACTCACTATTTAGGGCCATTCCCACAGTCACTAAAGGGTCCCACTTCATTCATTCATTCATTCATTCATTCACTCATCATTCATTCATTCATTCATTCATTCTACCTCAAGTAACCATCACACACCAGGTCACTCCTCAGCCAGGTTGTCAGATGCACTGCTCAGCAGAACCTCATTACCTCCCGGGAACATGGCCTAGGTCCCTGGCCAGGGCTGTGGGTCTTGGGGACATTGAAAGGTGGCATGAGAGTCCCAAATGGCCAGACTGCTTGGGCTGTGGATATACAGACTGCATAAGAGGCTTCCAGTACTTGAGGTGCAATTTAAAACTATGGTGTGAGTTTAAATAAAAGGCATTATTAAAGCAAAAGTTGCCTTGCCATGAGTCTCCTCCAGATCCTCCCCTCACTCTGAGCATGCTCATCCCATCATCCTTGTCACTTTGTGCAGCAGCTCGGGAGTCCTTTCCTGAGAGTCTTTAGCTGCACTGTCCTGGCTGCCTTGATGTCCTGAATGCTCCCTTTCCTGGGCATTCTGTCTTCAGGGAGGAGTTGGACATAGCACCATGCCAAATCTGCTGGCTAAGGTGAATGAGGATGCAGCGTTGTGTTCTTATTTGAGAGAAACTGCTTTAAACCTTTTGACTCAGCTTGGAAACATCCACAAAGGTATTCATGAAGGAGGACTCCAGAGCTGCCTCAGGAACATTAATTCACACACTCATCCTGTCTTTAATCTCACACACATGCTCTGGAGATGTGAGGCAAGTCTGTGTCACATGGAATGGGACAGTGGTGGAAACCAAGGCTCCTGGGGTCTTCTGAGGTCATTTAGGGTTGGCTAGGAGCTGCACGCAGTGGAGACTCACAGAACCTGGAGGTCCCAGCAGTAGCCTGTGACTCTGCTTGTGCCTGGCCGTGCATGTCTGCCTTGGCACTACCCCCAAGCCCCTCAGCATCCCCACAGGACTCCCCTGCTGATCCCCCAGTCCTGGTGCCTTCCCTGCTCTGGCAGCTGATGGCAGGTACCAGCGGGCACCATGTTATAGGCATCCTGGCCTTGGTCTGTCCTGTGGTCGCTCCTGGAAATGACCTGGCCCCAGACAAATCATCAGGGGACACCACTATAAGAGTTCCCAGGAACTGCGCACAGTGCCACTGTGAGGAGGGGTGGCTGCTCCCAAGACACCCAAGAAAGGATTTAAGGGGTGCCCAGCCTTTACAGCTGGGAAGAGGTACAGGGAGGACATAAACTCAGTGTTCCCAAGACAGTGACTCTGCTCCCCGACGTAACTGACAGCCTCTACTGCCACCACATCACCTCCCAGACCACACGGGCCCACAAGAGGCTTAGTGGAAAGAAGTGTCCCTCTCTTAGCTCAGTGACATGCTTGGCCTCTCAGGCCTTCCCCTCTAGGCCTCAGGTCCATTAAAAAAGATGATGGGCAAGGGAAAACAAGCCTGGCCTGTGATCCCAGCCATCTGGGAGGCTGAAGCAGGATGACTGAAAGTTCAAGCCCAGCCTGGGCTATTTAGTAACTCAGCAAGACCTTGTCCCATAAATAAATAAATAAATAAATAAATAAATAAATAAATAAATAGTGGGGCTGGGGATGCAGCTTGCGTGAAGGTTCTGAGTTTCATTCTTAGTATGGGGGTGGGGATGGAGGCAAACAAAAGCCAGAGCTACCCAAAGTTCTGTTCAGCCCAGTAGGCTCAGGCTCTGTGGAGCGAAAGTGGGCTAGGCTCGTGGGTCCTCCCTGGCCCCCGCAGGTTGCAGGGAGCAGAGGAGCCCCTCTGGGCAAGGCTATATTAAGATCAGTTACATCTAGCAACAAACATCTGAATCATCCAGGAGCCCGGGCAGCCTGGGTTTGAATATGCATGAGAAGCTGCCCAGAAACAACTAAAATACATGCACGCACTCACAGATAGAAAGCAAGCAGGCTTCAGGACAGGCGACCAAAGGCAGGGGACAAGATGCAGCCACTACTGAGAAACTATCACATTTGCACTCAGGGATGAGACAGGGCTTCAAGGAAAGCCTCAGGGCCAACAGTTCCTGCATCTTTAGCCAGAGCTGTGAGCAAGCAGTGGGGAGGCCCCCGAAGGCAGAACAAGGCACGCTAGCTGCTCATGCTTGAGAACTACGCCCTGCATGCCTGAAAATTACTCACTGCCCTTTTGCCCAGGGACTTCAGATTCCACTTCTTTCTCTTTGACTACAGCAAAGAATACTCACATAATTAAAGTCTCAAACATGCTAGTCTGTAATCCCAGCACAGAGGCTGAGGCAGGAGGGTCACCAAGTTTGAACCCAGGCCAGGAAACTTAGCAACTTGACAAGACCTTGTCTCAAAACAATAAAAAGGGTAGGGGGTGTAGCACAGTGCAATGACCCTAGATTCAATTTCTAGTATCACACAATAATAAAAACATTACTGCTTATCGGTTTAAATTTGTCATCAGCTGAGTGGCAAAGTATAGAAATTACTAAAGGCTGAACGCAGAAAGCAGAGGAATAGATCTTTAAAGGCTGGGGAGTTGAATGAGAGGTAGAGCCAGGGGATGGCGGGAGAGGCCCAACCCAGCTCTCAGGAAGTAGAAAGGAGAGGTGAAAGTCCACGTACCACAAAACAGAGCTACTTACTGCGCATTCACTGAGGGTGGACTGTGCGACCCTGTATAGACTGCCAGGGTCTCAGCCGTCACCCCAACCCCAGTCCCCTCCATCTGCACAGAGGTAACAGTCTGGTGAGGATGACAGAGGACAACTGTGTAACTAAGACCCGCACAAGCACAAGCCAGACAGCACAAGGGGCGGCCTCTAGCACAGGAAGTGGAGAGCAGGAACCCTGCACAGCTGGAGCAGGGATGGGACAGGAAGGGAGGAAAAAGTAGCTGGCTGTGGTTGGCTCTTGGGCACGTGTGGGCAGTTGACCTGGAACCCAGCACTAGAGTCTCCTCCATCAGAGCCTCCCCAGGGCCTGCCTTCCAAGCCTGCACAGAGCGGATGACCCAAACCAGTGTTCTGGTTCAGATCCAGGTGTCCCCAAAGCAGCCTGTGCTCATAGGGGGGGCTTCTGGAAGCTGAATGGATGACAAGGGCTTAGCGCTGCCTTGCCTTTAGGAGGTGGTCCTGGGGTAGAGGCGGTCTTGGGGCCACGGTCTGGGAGGGTTTATCTGCTCCTTTACTCCTCACTTCTCTCTCTACTTCCTGTGACCCATTCTGTAAGCAGCTGTCCTCTGCCAGGACCCTGTACCATGCGTCCTGCCTTGGAGCCAGCAGGATATATATATATATATATATATATATATATATATATTCCCAAAAGAGGGCCTGGGGAGATAGTTCGGTGGCATAAGCACCTGCCTGGCAAGTACAAGGACCCAAATTCAACAACCAATACCACATGCTATGCTGGCCCCAGAACCCTGGGCATGCCATACCAGCCACTGAAACCAGGCAAGGATCACTACCAATCTGAGCTGGTAGTGAGACCCTGTATCAAAAAAACAGAACAACAACAACAACAAAAAACATGTACTAACCCAAAAAGCAGGTGTGTAAACATTCAGTGAAAATCCTGACAGCATAGCTCGACTGTGGCACGTTAGCACATTGCTCTCATCATGGTCTGGCTGTGACTATGGCTCGCACAGCCCCCATGTGCGCAGCTGTGCCCCTGACAGCAGTCAGTCTGCCCTGGAGGAGGGCATAGCTGCCAAAGGGACATGGTTTATGGTTTCTCGGGCACACAGCCCCTTCCTTAGCTGCATGACCAAAGGCAACTTCTGGTAACACCCAGGACCTCAGGGTCCCAGCCATGGCAAGCACACCTCCCGGATCTTTGGAGAGTGAGACGGAGTTGTGTGACCACCACGACACCAGTAGGCAGAGATCACCTCAGAAATAGAGAGACAAGGTGCAGAGGCCTCTGGGGCTCAACCAGAATTTTCCTTAGAAACGCATACCATGTCCACAGCCCCATGTTGGGCTGAATGGAGTGGATGAAAGGATTTCAGGGGACCTCCCGCCATGGATGACAGGTGTCAGTGACATTCCCAAGTGTTGCCAGGTGCCTGGTGCTGGAGCTGCCTTCCCACGGGTGCTGGTGGGAGGATCTGCAACCATCTCCTCTCTCATCTCCCTGGAGATTCTAGGAGACTCAGGCACTGAGCTCACCTCCTGGAGCCCTGGGAGGGGCAGGCAGCCTCTCAGGCAGGCGTAGAAGATGCCAGAGCACCGCCTCACTGCACCGCCCCAAGCAGGATATGAATGGGTGGCCATCAGCAGGGCCATCACTGGGCCCTTCTAGTCCCCCACCAGAGCACAGGTGCAATAATCCCAGTCTGAGCCTTCTCAGAACCCCATGTGATCTGTCTGAGGTGGTACCCCCAGAGGTCAGAGGGGGACCAGAGCCTCAGGCACTTCCTACACTTCCCACAAAGTCCAGGATGAAACCTGAACACTGCACAACCCAGCATGAAGCCAAAACAGCACCATGTAGGAGCAAATGTGACTCTCTTTCCTCAACACACACCACCTAAGCCAGTGCTGGTCCCTGTGGAATATCTCTCAGAGAGACAGAAGTCATCTCTTTAGGGTGGAGGGGTCACCCCCAAGGAGGGGCTGGAAGGGCACCCATCTGTCCTTTCCCTACTAGCAGCATTGGCCTCTGGCTTCTGCCTTCTGGGCCTCAGTTTTCTCCTTTGTAAAGATGAGGATGGCCTATGTACCACCTGCAACTGTTTAGAAGCTGGCGTGAGATTGCTTGGGACACCTGCGGGGACCTTGAGTAAGGAGAGCTGGGACCACAGGCACAAGGGCCCTGGGAGGCCAGGAAGAAGGGGTCTGCGAGCTCTGGGATGTGGCCCCTGAGGCAGGGGGCGGGGCAGGGGGGGAGGCTCTCCCTGCATTGGCTGTCCACCTTGTCCTCCTCCTCCCGCCATTCTGGGAGGTTCTTTCCCTCCACTTCCCACAGGTTTCCCCCTGCTCCTGAGCTTCAGGAGCCACTGTGCCTGCCCAGCTTAGCCGAACTTCTAGGGCAAAGGAGCAGCAAGGAGCCCTCTGCCTCAGCCCCACCTCTGCTTTCCATCTCCCCCAAATCCCAGGTCAAATAAATACACACGGCTCTATTCCAACAAGACTTTATTGCAGACACAGAAATTTGCATTTTATGTACTTTTCTCTAGTCACAAAATTGTATTTTTTTTTTTTTGAGATTTTTCTACCCATTAAAAAATATAAAGACCATTCTTAATTCATGGGATGAACAGAAGGTCAGGGCAGAGGGGACAGGTGTGGCCCTCGGCCCAGAGCTTGTCCATTCTTCCTCGGGGTCCTGGACCTAGTGCCAGCCCCTCAGGAGCACTTGCTGGGAAGGGAAAATGACTGGGCCCCCAGATCCACAGATTCAAAAATCTACATTTTAACCAGCTCTCCAGTGACTCATGTGCACTTACAAGTTAAAAACAAAAATGCTGGCTGTACCTTCAGCATCAACCCCAGGCATTCTAATTTAATAGGAATGGGGTACACGCTATTACTAGGCATTTCCTAAACTGCCCTGGGGCTTTTCACGCACAACCAAGTTTAAGTGCTAGAACTTCAGAAAGATGCCAGGGACCAAGGGCCACCCCTCCTCCTCCAGAGCCCCCAGCCACTCCTCTCGTTGCTCTCTAAGGCTCATTGGTCTCCCACTGAGCTCTAGGACAAGGTCCTATCTAATCCTAACCCAGGAGGATCTCATACCAGTAGCTCCCCTCTTGGGACTCAGTTTCCAAACCTCAAGATGGCTGCGAAGCCGGAAGTGAGTTCCGGATGCCAGCCTCCCTGTCCTGCCTGTCCCAGGCTTCTCTCTGCCAGCCCTCAGGCCAGCACAGGCAGCTCCCAGGAGCTCTGGAGACCAAGGGGACAAAGAAAAGTGCCTATCCATTCAGCAGCAGCACCCCCAAAGCCCACAGCCCCCCTTCCTGCTGTGTCCCCATCTGCCCAGCCCCCACCTGTCCTGATGGCCACAGAACCCAGCCCTATCCTGGAGAGACAGAGGTGACAGAAGCTCAGAGTCCTCCTGGACAGCAGGAAGAGTGCAGCCACCCTACACCTGCCATGGTCTCTGTCCATCCACAGTCCAGGGCGCCCTCCCCCAAAACCTCCCCCTCCAAGGGCCCCCTAGGCTGACAACTGCCACTTGCTAGTGACAGTATCCTATCGGGCATCTGGCATGTCCAGCCCAGATCTGTGGAGGCTCGGGTAGGTGCCAGGGCTGCTACCTCCTCCCAAGCTCAGAGAAAGAGCCAGCTGGCCTCTAATGAGCACTTATTAAGTGGCAGCTGCTATGCTAAGCTGCTGTTATCGAAGATCATGGGGGTCAGAAAGGCTAATCAACAGGCCTGAGGCCACACAGCTAACAGAACAGTGGAAGAGATACACTAGGAAAAGCCCTCAAGCTTCCGTACCTCCGATCTTGTCCTCACTCCCTGAGCTTAAACCAGGTCTGTTTGTCTGTCTGCCCGCTGGGTGCTGGGGTGGAAAGAAGGGTGGGCTGGGTTACAGGGACCCTCAACCCCTCTCCTTGAAGCCCCCTCATGAGCCCAAACAGAGCCTGTGGCTGAAGACAACTAGCATCCCAAGAAGAGACTCAGGACTGGGACCTGGACCTCAGTATCTCCATCTGTAAAATAGGGCACTTATCTAGCAAGGTCACTGGAAAGGACAAAAAGGAGTTGTGCAAAATGCCTCACACAGGTAACTATTAAGTGGTGACCTCACTGTTCTGTGGGGTCTATGATTCCTCCCTCCTGCTCCAAACCAACTGGGTGGTGGGAGCCAGGCTCACCCCAGAAGGTGGATGTCTCCTGCTGAGCCTCCAGGAAAGCGGCCAGGAGCCTGGGCTCTGCACCGCCCACCTCAGAGCCCTTCTTTAATTAGCTTCAGATCAAAAATAGCTCCCCCTCCTCCCAGTCTGCCCACCTACCTCCAGGCCTGGCACTGGGGTATGGTTGAGCCACTCTCAGGGTGACAGCCAGCCCTGGTGACACAGAACCCACAACACAGAGGGTGCACGCAGCAGGAGCTTTATTCAAAGAGACAGAGCTGGTGCCAGCCCCTGCCACCAGCTGAACCACTCCATGTGCCCCACACTGCCCTGCGGCCCTGCGCCCTCCCTCCCCAGCCTCGCCCTCTTACCCAGCCTTGCTTGACAGAAGAGCCCCTGGGGTCTGTTCAGGGGAGGCCTGGGGACACTGGGCAGCCCTTCTCCTCCAGCACACCATTCCTACTCATGGCCCAGCTGTCCCGGCCAGGCACCCTCAGTCACTTGCAGCTCTGCAGCCTGGTCCTGTGGTGCTTTTCCTCCGTCAGCAGGGGGATGAAGGTGTCGCTGTGTGAGAGCTTCAGTCGGCTGCCCCAGCTTGGCGCCTCCCGCCCCGCAGGCTCTGGGGGCAGAGTATCCAGGTCACTGCGGGAGCCACCGGGCTTGCCATCACCTGCACTGATGGAGTTGAGTTCCATGAGCTCCAGCTCGTGCTTGGCCGCAGTCTCTAGCACCCGCTGCTTGTTGTAGTACCTCACAAAGTTGTTGATGATGGGGTGGATGGGCAGGGCAATGGCGATGACCCCACACAGGAAGCTGATGGCTGCATTGAGCTTGCCTAGAGTGGTCTTGGGGTAGATGTCGCCATAGCCCACTGTCGTCATAGTGATGATGGCCCACCAGAAGGACTGGGGGATGCTCTTAAACAGAGTCTCGGGGTGGCTCTGTTCCATGGTGTAGCCTAGTGCCGAGAAAACAAAGATGCCCACAGCCAGGTACATGAGCAGTAGCCCCAGCTCCTTGAAGCTGCGCTTGAGCGCATAGGTGAGGGTCTGCAGCCCCGAGGAGTGGCGAGCGAGCTTGAAGATGCGCGCGATGCGCATGATGCGCAGCGCCTGCACCGCCTGCTGCACGTTAGTGAGCTCCATCATGCGCGCACCCAGGTGCGTGAGAGTGAGGCTGACGTAAAAGGGCAAGATGGCCAGCACGTCCACGATGTTCATGAAGGACAGCGCGAAGTGCAGCTTATTGGGCGAGGAGAAAAGGCGCAACAGGTACTCCAGAGTGAACCAACCAATGCACGCCGTCTCTACGTTCTCCAGGGTCGGGTGCTCGATGCGGTTGCCCTCTGCGTCCATCACCTGCAGCTCCGGGATGGTCCCCATGCACATGACCACCGAGGACACCAGGATGAGCAGGAAGGACAGCACGGCCACCACACGCGCTGGGCACGAGGACTCGGGCTTCTCCAGAAACTTCCACACACACTTCTGGCAGCGGCGCCAGCCGCCCTCGGCGGCATCCACACCCAGGTCATCGAGGATGAGCTGCACTCGGCGCGCAATCTCCTCCAGCTCCTCGCGCTTCTCACTCAGGTGGCTTTTGCAACAGTCGTCGAGGAACTTGAGATCCACCTTCCAGAAGTCCATCTCGTTCTTGAAGCAGATGGGGCAGATGCCCTTCTTCATATGCACCTCCCCGAAATAGTACACCTCGATGACACACTTGAACGCGTCCGGGTCCCTGTCGAAGTAGAACTCACGTTTTCCTGGATCGTAATCGTCGCACAGGGAGAAGATGGTGTCGTAGCCCCCCGCCAGGCAGTTAATGAGCTCCGCCAGCCGGGTCTCCGGATACTGACTGAGGAGGTCTCCGTACAGCACCTGCCGCACGCCCCCCACGTTGACCACTATCTCGATGTCCTCGCCTGTCACAGCTGAGCCCTGGCTGTCCGGCTCCACCAAGCTGCGCTCCCCGGCCCCGTCCATGCTCCCGGAGCGAGCGTTCCCGGCCCCCGCTGCGCGCACCTCGCAGCCTGCGCGATTTCCTGAGGGTCCCTCCGTGCACAGCCACTGGGGAGCTTTGAGGGGGTTCACAGAGAGCTGTAGCGGGCCGGGGCGCGCAGCAGAGGCGGCAGCTGCATGCACCCAGCGGCCCGGCTCCGCGTGCGCATCCGTGCGCCCAGGGCGCGCAGGCAGGGACTGTGGGGGGAGTGGCCTCGCCTGGGGCACTCACCGGCTCTCGGGCGGCGCTATCGGAGGCTTTGGCTTGGCCTCTTGCCGCAGCAGCAAGAACAGAATCCGAGGAGTGGAGGTCCCCGCGTGGGTCGCGAGCACCTTCCTCTTACGCTAGCTCAAGTGTGGCCGCCGGACCCACGCTGTGCACGGAGGTGCGCGGAGAGCCAACATGCGCTCGCTGTGCCCGAGCGGGTCCAAGCACAATAGGAATTCCAGCCTGACGTCAGGAGCTTTCCTCGGTCCCCTCTTCTGGCGAGATTCCGCATGGCACGCGCAGCGGCGGCGGAGCCTCTGGTTAACCCTTGGGCAGACGGGTCGGCTCCCGCGCCAGCCCGCGCCACCCCGTCCCTTGGGCCACCTAAGGGTCACCCAGGAGCCAGGACCCGGTGCTGAAAAGCGGCAGGCTGCTCACACTGCAGAATCCCCTGTCGCCGGCTGTTGGAGAGGGTGGTGGCTGGGGAAAAGACTCCGCAGCCTGTTGCGCAACAGAGAAGGAGCTAAGCTGGTCGAAGCCATCTCCCTGCCCTGGCCCAGGCCCGGGCACAGCTCTGGGGTCACTTCCACTCAACTTCTAGTCCAGCCTCTTCCCGGCCCCATCGCAAGGGCAGCCTCCCCTCAGCGTGGAGCTTTCCTGTCGTCCCGCCTCCTGACCTGAGTCAGCAGATTTAAATCCTGCCTGGACCTCCTCACTGGCCTTGTCTTTCCTGGAAGCCCAGAGGCACAGCTTCCACAAGGGTGAACTCGCAGCTGCGGGAGTTTCCAGGATGGTGAGACTGCTGAACACCAACGTTGCTGACACATGCCATCCACTTGCCAGCCCCGCAGGATGCACACAGCCTAGGGACAGTGTCACATGGTGACAGCTGTGGACATTGGGCCCTGCTTGTTAACAAGTGCCCCGTTGGTGTAGGATGTGGGTGGGAGAAGGCTGTGGAATCTGGAAACATTGCTTTAGTTTTGGTTTTTCTGTAACCCTAAAAACTTCATTTTTTTTTTTTTTTAAAGACAGGGCCTGGCTGTGTAGTTCAGGCTGACCTTAAACTCATGGTGATCCTCCTGCCTCAGCCTCCCAAGAGCTGGGGTTTCAGGCATTCAACATCATGCCTGGCATGCTCTTAATTTTCTAAGGCTATTAAAAAGTTTTGATCAACCACTTGGAAGGCTGAGGTAGGAGGATCGGTGAGAGTTCAAGACCAAACTGGGCTACAAAAGTGAGCTCGAAGTCAGTC
>PVKN010002575.1:0-41661 GCA_004027915.1 Capromys pilorides | reverse complement strand
CCTGAAAAACTGGCTTTCCATAGGCTGAAGGTTAAAATTAGACCCATGTCTATCACCGTGCACTAAATTAAAGTCAAAATGGATAAAAAATTTAAATACTAAAACAGAAACACTAAATCCACTGGAAGCAAAAATACATAGAAATCTTGACGACAGAGGGATAGACAGAGTTTATGAAAAGAAACAGCTCAGGAAATACTTCAAAGCATCAATAACTGGAACTTCATCTTTCTGAAGTTTCTGCACATCAAAGGAAATCACTAACACAGTAAAAAGAAAACCCACAAACTGGGGAAAAATTTTAACTAACTATCCCTCAGACAAAGTACTTCTACCTATAACATATAAAGAATTTTTAAAAATCAGACCCCAAAGGGCCAGCCAAATAGTTCAGCAGATTAAAGCACCTGCAAGCAGGCACAGGAGCTGGGGGTTCAATCCCTGGGCCTGCCATGCCAGGGGTGCTGAGACAGCAATTGAGATTGTGCATGGTGGTGCATTTCTGTAATCCCAGCTCTTGTAAGGCTCTAAATAGGTGGATCACTAAGAGTTCATTCTAGTAGTGAGACCCGGAACACCCTGTAGACCCTGCCCTAAAATAAAAAATAAATAAATTGGACCCCCAAAATTCAAAGACAAAATCCAAAAATGGGCATCTGAGATGAATATATCCTTCTCAGAAGAAATACAAATGGAAAAAAATTATGAAAAATTGTTGTGTCATTGGTCATTCAAGAATTTGAGATTCCATCTCACCCCAGAAAGAAGAGCTAACATCAAGAAGTCAGCAAATAACAAATGCTGGAAGAGTTGTGGGGAAAAAGGAATCCTTCTCCATTGTTGGTGGGAGTACAGACTGATACCACCCCAATGGACATTAGTGTGGAGATTTCTCAAAAAACTAGGACCAGCGGTCCCATTTGACCCAGTTATTCCCCTCCTGGATATTTTTCCAGAAGAACTGAAAACACACAGTGATATATGTGTACCTATGTTTATAGCACCACAATTTGTCATAGCTAAATCTTGGAAACAGCCCAAATACCCATCAACTGAGGAATGGATATAGGAGTTGTTTTTTTGTTGTTTGTTTGTTTGTTTGTTTGTTTGTTTGTGTTTTTGCATGACCAGGGTTGGAACTCACAACCTTGCACTTGCCAGGCAGGCATTTGTGCCACAGAGCTATCTTCCTGGCCCCTAAGACATGGTATTTTTATATCTATATCAATTATAGATAAGTATTACTTATCTATAATTATAGATAAACTTGAGATTTTTATAGGTAAATGGATGCAACTAGATACCATACTCATAAAGTAAATAAGCTGGGTGTGGTGGCACACGCCTGTAATTCCAGCACTTGGGAGGCTGAGGCAGGAGGATCAGTATGAGTTCAAGACCATCCTGAGCTACAGAAGTGAGCTCAAGCCCAGCCTGAACTGCATAGTGAGATCCTGTCTCAAAAAGACAAAAATAAAGGTAAATAAATCAGACCTGCATGTATAAACACCATATTGTCTCCCTAGAGTAAGAACCTGCAAGAGTAAATAAAATCTGAAAGGTACAATAAATATTGTAAAAGGGAAAGAAACTGTTCAAAGAGAAGGAACAACTGGAATGATAGAAAGGAGAAAAGAAAGAAGAAATATATGCATATATACACAGGATAGTTTGGACAATTATGCTATTGATTTCTGCTGGTCTATTGAAAGGAACAACTAATGCTTAATTTTTTTTCCTTTTTAATTTTTTAGAATTTTTAACCAATTTTACATGCTTGTGTCTAGTAATCTAAATAATTAATTTGAAGACAATATGCAAGACAATGTGCAATATAACAACTAAAAAAAAAAACCACTTTGGAGGACAGAGGGCAGGTTAGCAAGAGAAAGCCACCATAGCCAGTCTGCTGCTAAGTGAGCTTGCTCCATGGAAGTTTCTTCTTCAGGCTGACTGGAAGAATCCAAGCAGATGGGTGCCTAAGCTATCAGGAAACCAACCTTGGATATTCCCCAAGCCCCTGGATCACCTGAGGAGTGGCGTTAAATTTGAGTTTTTTTGATACAGAAGAGAGTGCTGTTACACAAGAGACACACAGACATGCCCAGCCCAAGAAAGTAGCGTGGGTGCTGGGAGTGGTGAATGGAGGTAAAGAAGACATGGAGGGCATGCACCTCCTTCACTAGCAGCTACAAGAGAGAATTAGAAGGCACAGGTTGGTACCAGATTCTTTTCTGGTGTTTGTTTGTTTGTTTGTTTAAGTACTGGGGTTGAGCCCCTCACAAGCCTTCACACGGAATGACATCCCTAGCCTTTATTTTCAGACAGGATTTCATGAACTTGTTAAATCACCCCCTCTGAGCTTGAATATGCAATCCTCTTGCCTCTGCCTCCCAGAGTGCTGGGATTTCAGGTTTGTGCCACCACACTTGGCTCAGATCTTTTCAGATTTTAACCATGAAAAGACTTTTCTGGAGCCAGGCCTGGAGAGAGGTGCTGTATGCCCTATCATTAAAGATGGAACATTATGAGAGAAATAGCAGTTCTGTCACCCGCTGACCTTGATTTAACAGTAATGGGCAGAATTTGGCCACCTAAGAGAGAGTCTCTTCACTAGGGTAAACACCTTATCCAAAGTCTCTCAATTTCTGGAATTCCTAGGTACCATAAGCCTTTTGGCCAAAGTTTGGGGAACAGCTCACCCTTCTCCATTTATCTCAAAACAACTACAAGCCTCTTGCCACATCCAGGAAGAAGACTCTCGAAGGAATCACCTTGTGCAGGATCTTGGGTAGCACTGTGCTTCTGTGTTGCGGGAAGGATAAGCACTCTGACACAGAAAAAAAAATAAAGATAGGTAGAAAAGAGACAAGGAAAATCAGAATTTGGAAATTGTGCTGTGGTGGCTTAATGAGGGGGGCAACTTGTAACACCCAGTGAACTGATCAGCATGGCTCTGGCTGTGGAAGGCCCACCTGAGGATTGTTGCCAACAGAATAAAAAGATAACCAGAGGGGAAGATGGTACACTGTTGATCCTCTTGGAGAAGTCTCTCGCTCTGGCTCTCCTGATACGAACTCAGCTATTCTCATCATTGGAGAAGCTTGGATCCTCACTGTCACTGAGGATGGTTGTGATTCTCGAGATTCCCTTCTGGGGAGCTCTGATCTCACCTTAAGGTTTGCTTCCTGGCTCCAGTGCAGATCCCTCAGCCTGCTGACACAGACTTTCTAGCTTCTACCACGGGCTTTCTGCCTTCCCAGTAGAGATCTTTGATACACTTGCATGAGACAGTATCACGCAACGGCTCGAGGCCTCTAGGCCTCCAGGTGGACTCCAGGGAACATTATCATGGGCTCTAGGTCTTCATCTGGACTTGTGGAGGACATTGCTATGTGCTCCAGGCCCTCAGCTGGATTCTTTGGGTCTCTAGTATGTGGACTGATTTCCCTTACATTTTTACATTTGATTCTGGGTGAGTATTATAAAATAATCCTATAAATTAAGTGTTCTGTATTAGATGTATTCTCTTGTAAACTATGACTACCACATGTACTTTTGAAAAAAAAGAAAAAAAAAACCTGAGCCAGGCCTTGTACCACATGCCTATAGTCTCAGTCTTTGAGAGGCTGAGGCAGGAGGATTACCATGAATTTGAGGCCAACCTAGACTACATAGTGAATTCAAAACCAATCTGAACTACATAGAAAGACTCAGCCTAAAAACAGAAAACAAACAAACAAACAAAAACCTTGCAGCTTCAGGACATAAAAATTACTTAAGCCTTTTTCCTTTCCAGGAAATTTAAAAAAAAAAAAAATCCTAAGGGTTGTAAATACACAATACATCTGTAAATTGGGCTTTGGATCTTTGCTTTTCATCCTCAGCTACACTTGCTCTGATAGACCTCTACCTACAAGAACAGCTATGTTAGTGGCAGCATTTTTCAAATTCAAACACAAGCACATGGCTTGCTTTCTGAGAAAGCCAGATGGACAATTGAACAGACAACATGAATATACATCCTAGGTCAAATACCTTGAAGACACCCCCAACCCATGAATATACCCAGCTATAGAACTCTCTTGGGCCTATGCTCTGGGAATATTGTTCACCCATTGCAGGTTGGGAGAAATTTTCTTAGGTGAAGCCCTCAGGTTAAAGAATGTATGTGTACAAGACACCAGCAACAACAGCAGGCAGCACGGAATAGAGTACAAGAGCTCATGGAGCCCCCAGCATCTTTATTGTCTAATTCTCATACAGGTTGTTATCTCATGTTTACGTTCTTACACAGTGCCCTAACCAGCATCTGCAAGTTTACCTGTGCTGCCATGGTTACATAACTATGTCACACTGAGCACTTCCTCTAGGTAGCAGGTTATGTTCTCATGTATTCTTAGATACCCCTAAGCTTTGAAGCAATATGAATGGTTCCTCTCAGGTATGGTTTTGTTTGTTTGTTTTTGGTTTTTTTGTTTTTTGTTTTTTGTTTTTTTACCAGGAATTGAAGTCAGGATCTTGCACTTGCCAGGTAAGCTCTTATGCCCCTGAGCTATTTCCCCAGCCCTCACAGGAATACTTTAAATTTCCGCCTAATACATTCTGTTATGCTTTTGTAGTCCTAGGAAGTCTTTCATGGTGGGAATCGGTAAACCTGTAACTGTGATTCTGTGAGTAGGGTGTATGTAGATTTTTTATCTCCATGGGAAACTCTTTGAGCTCTGTCCAGTGACAAAATGGTTGGTGCACAGGACTCAAGACCTGAAAATCTGATACCCTCTTCCCACTAACTATACTCCTAAATGTTTGTTTGTCCAAATATCCAAATAATCAGTGTCTGTGAACCCTTCAAATGGGTCTCTACTTCATTGTACACAGCAAGTGTTCTCTATGACTGAGGTCTGAGGTGGTGAATATTTTGTAATTTGTAGATGATTGATTTTTCTGTAACATTTTATTGGGGGGCTTTTGCTTTGTTTTGTTTTGTTTTGGTCCCAGGGATTGAACTCAAGACCTTGCACTTGCCAGACAGGTGCTTAAACCACTGAGCTGTTTCCTGGCCCTGTTAGATTTTCCTTTACATTTTTTTTTTTTTGGTTTAATTTTTGTGGAGAAAAGATAAAAATATCTTCTCAGAGATGACTTTTTTCTATTACCTTGAAGAATCTTTTGATTTCCTCTATTCTTGAGTTGTTTCACTCAGTTGTTTTCAATAGTCCTTGCTCTTCCGTGAAAAGGTTTTGAGGCTATTATTTTCCAACCCCTACTTTGGTTGCCTCCACCAATTTTAGTATGACATATTCTTATTATTGGCTTTTGGGTCCTGAAGAGATTCCTCCTAGGTTCTCTGTGTCCTGAACAAAGAATTGGAGGCACACAGGAAAGGCAGTGAGTGTTTACATTTGCAGAAGCTGGAAAAGACTGTGTTCTCACACTATGCTCTCCAGAGTGACAGCAGCCAAGAAAAGGCACTCAGAGGCCCCAAGGAATGATAGCCTAGCCATCCTAACTCCCCTCACGTTAATAAGGTGTTTGGGACAGATGTCCCACCTGAAACTCACTTGACCTTCTGGCTGAGTTAAGCTGTCCATGGAAGGCCCAGCTGGCTTCATGCCAAGTATAAATGAAGACCCAAAGGTAGTCCTTTCCTAATTGGTCTTACCAGGCTCAGGAGCAGGCTCCTAGATTCTGTGTTCTGAAAACATGCTTGGGTCTTCATGACTGACAAATCATACCCACTTGCTCCAGTCCTAATCTCCTATTTTATTTTCATTTTCATGAATTTTCTAAATAATGTGTAATTTTCCATTTGATTATTTAACCCAAAAGGGCCTTAAAATGGTGTGTTTAGCTTTCTAAAAGATCAAGATTTTTGTTTGTTGTTTTGTTTTGGTTTGGCTTTGGGTTTTGGTTTTTTTATTTTGTTTTGTTTTTTCTTTTTTGACATAGGCTTACTACACAGTTCAGACTAACCTTGAATTCACCATGTAACCCAAGCTGGGCTGCAATTCACAACATTTCCCTGCCTCAGCCTCTGAAGTGCCAGAACTACAGGTGTGCACCACTGTGACCAGCAAGATGGATTTTATGACCATGCAGGAACAGCATCCAGAACAGTACACTTTGCTCTTCTCTCAGGATGAATGGAGAGCAGACATGCGATGTTTATGTTGAAGAAATGCAGAATTCATCCAGCCCTTCTCTTGATGAAGAGACATAGCGCACCTAGAAATAGGAGAGGCCACTGCCCAGCTGAAGGAGGTACAGTGCCATCAGAGGCAAGGGAGGTCCTAGAGTACAGTGCCATCAGAGGCAAGTACAACCAGGTATGATGGTACTAGTAGCATCTTGTCCAAGGAAACAGGACACAGACAGTCTGCAGTGGGCACTGACTATGGGCTGGCCTGTGGAGCTGTGTGGAGGACCACCTAAGCAGCTCTCCTTGAAAGAAAAGCGATCATCTCTCCATTTTGGCTGAGCCTGACCCTATTTTCTTGCATTGTTATATACAGAGCTGGCTAGGACTTATCCTTAGCCCTTCAAGGGGCTTTAAGCAACGCATACTGGTCTAGCCAAGGTGCTGGTGGTAGTCTTTGAAGGCAGCGCATATTTCCCTGGTAACCTCCACCTGCTGCTCTTTAATAATATAATAGCCAGGTGAAGACAAGAGGAAGAGCCAGTGCTCCACACTGGCTGAGATCGAGCCTGGAGATAGAGGTTATGACTTCTTGGGGCTTGAATGATTACACATCAGAGCTGAAGCACAGGACCCCAGAACATTAGATACTATCTCAATAGTGTAATGCAAATTACTCCTTCTGCACACCCTTCTCTCTGCATATGACCGAGGTAAATGCAGACCTCCTACCTAGCCCAACTCACATCACTCACCTACTTCCTGTCACTCTCAGTCAATCATCCTTGGACCACTCTCCTCTTCACAAATGAATAAAAGCTGGGTTTGGTTTTGCGTAAGGGCCTTTGTTCTGGATAGTGATCTTCATGGCCGGATTTAGGACCCCTTGGCTTCCCATAATTATAAATACACTTTCATGTCTTTATTCTCGTCATGGGTTGCACTGGAAGTGGTAGATTGGAATTAACTTGATGGGATTGAAATAACTTATCCTTAGGATTACAAATATAGACTTCTGAGACAAGGACCAGGAGGAGCTCTCTAGTGAACTGCTGCAGTTTTCTTCCTGGTAACAGATAATATCATGGATTCATCCCTTACCCGGCAGGGAGAGGTCTGCTGGTATCAGAAGCCAGGACTAGGTCTGGATGCTGTCAACGATGCTCTCTTCTGGAAGCCTGTATCTACCACCTGCTGAAGTCGCATTGCTGGGAGCAGCCCTCCCACCTGAACCGAGCTCTTTCTGCACTGTCAGACAGGTCAGAAAGGCTCTAGACATCATCAAGGTCCCCGCCTCAGGACCATATGGGTCTCAGCAAATACACAAATCTGTTGTCAGGTACAAGACAGCTTTCTGCTCCTTCTACCTGCCTGTTGCTGCTGCCATGCACATGGCCGGACTTAATGTGGAGAAGGAGCACAGCAATGCCAGGAGGATCCTGATAGAACGGGTGAGTTCTTCCAGATCCGAGATGATTTCCTA
Source organism: Capromys pilorides (assembly GCA_004027915.1). NCBI lineage: Eukaryota > Metazoa > Chordata > Mammalia > Rodentia > Capromyidae > Capromys > Capromys pilorides. The sequence goes on along the minus strand of PVKN010002575.1, from coordinate 34,039 downwards.
GACCTGTTTGGGGACTTCAGTGTGACGGAAAAGACTAGCACAAACACCCAGAAATGCAGCTAGCTGGTGGCTCAGTGACTGCAGCAGGGCCCTCGGGAGCAGCGTCAGATCTTGCAGAATGAAGAGCAGAAAGACACTGAGAAGGCGGCTGGGGTGCAGGCGCTACAGGAGGAGTAGATCTGCCGGCTGCATTCTACCACCGCCTCATGAGCCTTGGCCAGCAGCAGGCCCCTCCCCCCCACTCCTCTTCTTGGTGCTGGCAAACAAGCTCTGCAGCCAGAAAAGTGACCCAGAGACCACAACGGCAGGAGGAAGGGAGCAGATCAATAAATTGTTGTGTAACCCTAAAAAAAAGGACAGATTTTGTTTATTTACTAGCTCACTGATTGTTCACTCTTCTTTGGTAGTACTGGGGATTAAACCCAAGGTATTTGCAGTGAGCTATATCCCAAGCACATTGATTGATTGATTGATTGATTGATTGATTGGCAGACTGATACGTTAATTTGAGAAAAGGTCTTGGTAAGTCACTAGGTTGCCCAGGTTCGGTTGGAAATGACAGTCCTCCTGCCTCAGTTTCCCAGAGTGCTGGGATTACAAGAGTGCACCACCAGACCTGCTTGGAGCAGATTTTTTTTTAAGAATAATTTTCAAAAAAAAAAAAAGAATAATTTTCAAAATAGCCATTTCAGATGATTGTGAATATTTTTCTTTGATGCTACACTAAAACTTCCAGGTGATAGTTTCTTAAAAGTTAGTTGTAGGGGCCGGCGAGATGGTTCAGTGGTCTAAAGCGCCTGCTTAGGAGGGCTCAGGCGACTGCAGGGACTGCAGTTCGATCCCCGGCACCACATGCTGCGCCAGCGCCACCACCAGGGGCAGGCTGAGCCAGCCACAAAATGAATAAATAAAGAAACAAACAAACACAACAAGCAAACAAATAAATAAATAAATAAAAATTTAAAAAAAAAAAAAAAAAGTTAGTTGTTATGTGGAACCTGAACCCTAACAGTAAACTTCCTGTGTTCTGCTCCTATAAAATCCATTAACCTAATTTAGACTTTGAATGGATCTTTTATCTAGGTATACTTTTGTAATATCATAACTCGAAATACTGATTCACTGGAGGTATGAATTCACAGTACTGAATATGAGTTGCCCAGAATTTTTGCTGGAAAAACTCAAAATTTGTTCTTGGCAACAAATAGTATCAATTGTTTCTTTTGAGGTGATACTCTCAAGAAGATGTCTGTCAAGCTCACAAGTCTGAATAACCATCATTTGTCTATCAGTCCTTGTGGTAATAGTAATGTTTCTGTGGGAAAGCTCGCAACTCAAACAACACACAAGCACTTTCACCCAGGACAGTCACTATCAAAACCTGCCGGACAGCATGCCTACTGTGCCAGCCCTGCCCACGGGACGCCCTGAGACAGTTACTGAGACTGGGCTTGGTGGTGCCCACTGGGAATCCCAGCGCTTGGGAAGCTGAAAACAGGAGAATCACTATGAGTCCAATCTGTGCAGTGGGACCTTGTAGACCCTGTACTAAGTACATTAAGAAAAAAAAAAATTGCAGGAAAGGATGCGGCAGAGCTGCTGCAGGTACACTTGCGTTTCATCATGTGGAGATCGCTCAGATGGCTTGGAGAGGGGAGCTCGGGCTCATTAGTGTTGCTCTAGAGCTTCACTGTGAGTGTGTGATGTCAAAAAAACATAAAAGGGAGGAGGCGGCAAGATAGCTCAGCAGTCTGAAGTGCCTACTTAGACAAGTTTAGAGACCATGGTCCAATCCTCAGCACCACATGGCCCATCAGCCCCAGCCCCCGAAAGAAAAATGATAGGCCTGGAGGTGTAGACCAGGTGTTGCTTTTGATTTTATCTACACACTTTGGAGCTATGGCGTAATTTGTGCACAGGCTTCAGTACTTTTCCTCATCAGTGCCTTTGTAGGAAATTAGTGCAAATGTCAATACAGTGAAAAAAAGATAAGTATCATTGTTGGAAGGAAAAACCTTCCTCTTTAGTTTAGGCCCAAATGGTTGGGGATTGTAAATTAACGGGCAGTAAATAGATTAGCAAGAGAAAAGAGAGAGCCAAGCATGGTGGCACACACCTGCAAATCCAGCACTTGGGAGGCTGAGGCAGGAGGAGCAGTGCGAGTTCAAGACCAGCCTGGGCTACAAATTGAGCTCAGGGCCAGCCTGAACTGCGTAATGAGACCTTGTTTCAAAAAAGACAAAAAAAAAAAAAAAAAAAAAAAGGCACAGAGAAAGAGAGAGAGAGAGAAAGAAAGAGAAAGAGAGAAGAGAGGAAGCAGGTGGGGGCACCCTAAAACAAAGGCTTCCTGAAAGTTTTATCTATCAATTTAGGAGAATGAGGGAGAGAAAGAGCTTCTTTCCTTTTAGAAAGAGCTTCTACCAGAAAACAAATGGGCTTTAGGAGAGCCCATGGAAGGTATGATGGTGCTCATCCCGCCTAGGTGGGCTTCCAGCCATTTCAACCCCTGAAGGCGCTGTCTTTCCTCGGAAAAGGCTTCCTTCTACTTCTCCTGGAGCTCAGCTGCCTCCTGGTAGGGAGCGCTTTATGCCATTTTGACGGAACCCAGCGGATCCCATCATCTTTTCTTCCTCTTAGGAAAATAACGGTGGCATAGTGGAAGCCGTGACTCGATGTTGTAGACCTGAGAGTGTAAGCACGGTGCTGGAAGAACCTCTGTTTTCTGTCCTCTTTTGGCGGGGGGCAATGTTGTTTCTTTTTGTGTGTGTTTTTGTTTTTTGAGACAGTCTCTCTGTGTAGTCCAGGCTGGCCTCCAAGTGTGGAGGTGATCCTCCTGTCTGAGTCTCCCAAATCCTGGGGTTCAATGTGCACAACCACACACAACTTAATATGGTTTGTTTCTTAAAGAGGTACATTAACTTCCCACTATTGTGATTATGAGTGTGTATTTCTTTCATTTTGCTCTCTTGGAGCTGTGTTATTAAGGGCCTAACAGTTAATAGAATGTCACACCGTCTTCACGAGTTCTGTCCATCCATCCACTGTCCTTTGAACTAGCTTCATCACCATACAGTTACCCAATTAGCGCGTGTTGGCGTATGCATTCAGGGGGTCCAGACAGGAAGATGCTTGAGCTCAGGCTTCATGAATCTCAGTCAGCCTGCGCAACAGAACAAGACTTTTTTTTTGATACTAGGTCTTGTTAGGTAGTTCAGGCTGGTTTTGAACTCACTGCATAGCCCAAGCTGTCCTCAAACTCACAGCCTTGAATTCACAGCTTCCTGCCTCAGGTTACTAAATGCTGAGATTATAGGGATAGGCCACCATGGCTGACCACAGGGCCATTTTAAACTCGGTATTCTGCTTTCTTATCTTTGTGCTCTAACAGGTTTTTATATATTCTAGGTACAAATTGTTTATTTGATATATGTTCTTCAAATATTTCCCTCACTCTGTTGTCTTTTTGTTCTTTGCTATGTCTCTCATTTCCAGATTTTTGTTTTGTTTTGTTTTGTTTATTTTATATACAGGGTCTTCCTATGTAGTTCATCTTACTCTTGAATTCACTATGTAGCGCAGGCTGGCAACCCTTCTGCCTCAGCCTCCCTAGTACTGGGACAATAAGCGTACACTACCACTCCAAGCCTGCTATTTCTTTCAGTCAATGTTTTTAATTTTTTGATGAAACACATTTATTAATTTATTATTTTATAGAGTACAGTTTTGGTACCATACTTAAGAAATCTTTGTTTAATATCCTGTGATCATTAGATATACCTGAAATGCACAATAAAATTAACCTTTTAAAAAGTTTAAACAATAAAAATGCATGGCCGAGAACAATGAGCAAGTGTGTCGGAAATAAGGGACAGTGTTGTGAGCTTTCTGAGGTGGGTCAATGTCAGTATGTCTCTTACTATAATAAAGTTTTTAAATTAAAACATGTACTGAGGTAGGGACATAGCTCAGGGGCACAGTGTCTGCTTGGGAAGTACAAGGTCATGAGTTCAATTATGGATATAAAGCATGTACTATATTTTGTGAATTTCTGTCAAGTAAAAATGTTACTGGCATGTCCACATCCACCTTTTTCAATAAAAAAGAAGAAAGGAAGAAAGAAACAATGAAAGAAAAGAGAAATCTTTGTCTAAACCCAGAGTAAAAATAAAGGGCAAAGTAAAAGATGGACAACAGGAGGTAAGGGCTAGATCTTTCACCAAGGGAAGGAGGAGGCAGCCATGAAGGGAGGGAGGGATGAAACGGAGGGAACTGGGACGCGTCGTACACACAGGCCGACTCCACACAAGGAAGCAACCATCACATCAGCACTCACATGCTGCTAATAAAGAGAAGTCTTTTTTAATCTGTTAAACCAAAGTGTGTTTTTTAAAAATTTTATTTGCATTTATTTTATGTTTAATTTATTCCCATGCTATAAATTTTTATTTCTTCAGTTTCTTCTGGGATATCTTTTTCTTCTGTGCAACTTCCTCCTCTGGTTTAGGAACAATTTGTTCCTTTTCAGTAAGGATCATCTCAGTATGGCAGGGAGAGCTCACGTATGGGTGTCTTAGTTACTTTGTACTCATTGCTGGGACAAATACCCGACACTCAAAATGAAGGAAAGAATGATTTATTTAGCTCACAGTTGCTGGGGGTTTCAGTCCATATTTGGCTGGCTCAAGGCTGAGTGGAACAGGGCAGAGGGCATCCGGTTCATGGCAGCAGAACAGCAACAACCACAGCAGGGGCAACCAACCAACCAGGGTGCAGAGAGCAACAGCAAGCATCTGTCTCTCTGTCTCTCTTTATATTACATTCAGGCTCTCTGCCTCAACCTATCTGCCGTAGGCCATACCCATAATCCCAGAAGGACTCAGACCCATAATCCCATCCATACTAAAACACATAATCCCAGTGGATCAAGAGTCAAGTAATCCCAGCAGTACTCAGACCCATAGTCCCATCAGTACTAAAACACATAATCCCAGTGGATCATGACTCAAGTCTCAAACTCTAGAAGTCCCCGCCCCATGATTGCATGAGGCTTTGGGGGGACAACTAGACATAAACCATAACAATGGGTTAATCCAGCCATGAGCTTTGTAAGTACGGCTGTGCATCTTGGGTGCTTTGTTCACCTGGATATGTTCAATAACCAGAGAATCTACATTTAAACCCTTAAATTCAGCACTACTCTAGGCATTTTTAAGCATTGTGCAGCAAAAATTCAGCACTCTTTTTGGGCCACTGACCCTGTGTCCAGCCCCACTGTTTGGCCTGGGCACACCTACCAACTCCATTGTAACGTCAGAATGGCATACATTGCTTCTTTAATGTGACACCCTTCAGATACTTGGTGGCCTTTTGGATATGCATACCCTTGATGGCCTGGGCAGTTTCATGCGTATTCTTAAACTGAACGCAAAGATTTGAGCCTCTTGATTTGCATGATTTTGCAGGGTTTTCTTGGTCAAGAGAGTAGCAAACCATTTTCACAGGACACCTCAGGCCGCTCACAGGAAGAGCTATGTTTTGAGCAATTACTGAAATTCTCAAGATGAACTGGCTCTGCAACAGCTGCTGCCTGGGTTTAAGCGCTGTCCCTGTATGGAATCCACCCCTCAATCTGGACACACAGCTTTCAGGTGCCTCATTGTCCAGTTCCAGTGGGACTGTGCTTTTCGGCTCTGTGCTCTTGTTATATTTCTCTGGCACTTGGCATGGTGGCCACATTGGCCACAGGTCATTTCTGAAGGTGGCAGGTCCTTAAACCAGGGCAGCACCACAACACTTGCACGTTATTACAGTGCTTTCTTTCTTTCCTTTTTTTTTTTTTTTTTTTTTTTTTTTTTTTTTTTTTTTTTTTTTTTTTTTTTTTTTTTTTTTTTTTTTTTTTTTTTGTCTTTTTGAGACAGAGTCTCGCTGTGCTCAGGCTGGCCTTGAGCTCAACTTTGTAGCCCAGGCTGGTCACAAACTCGCACCAATTCTCCTGCCTCAGCCTCCCAAGTGCTGGGATTACGGCATGTGTCACCACACCCGGCCAAGTTTTTGAACAGAAGCAAAAATTTACTGAATATTTTTGTTTGTAAACTAAGTTGCTTGTAAACAAGCACTTGTGAGCTCAGGTTTTACTGTACTTCTGTTTCTCTTCTCCTGATCTTTACATTATTGTTGTCATGAATTTTTCTTTTCTTAACTTATTCACAGAGTAGGCAATCGAATTCAGAGTTCCAAGCACCTTAGGCAAGAACTCTTCCGTCCCCACATTTACATATATTACAAACCCAATAACAAAGTTATTGTTATTTAAACAGTCAACTCTCTTCTTGAGATGTTAAAGCACTTAATCCTACTAAAAGAAGTTTTCTCAGCCTGTGATCCACCATCAACATTGAGATTGAAGCAGGAAATAATATTGAGGCCCTGGCAGGTCAATTGTCCAGGGCCAACTCCTCCAGTCAGGCTGCAGCCACACAAGTGTGTTGGTGTTGACAGAGGAGACTTCAGACATTGTCATCCTGGATAAATGGCCACTACTGGAAAAGTGTTTAAAAGGGATATGTGGCCAGGAGTCTCATGCTCATAGTCCCAGCACTTGGGCGGATGAAGCAGGAGGATCTCCACAAGCTCAAGAGCAGCCTGTGCTACATACCAAACTGTCTCAAAAAACAAACAACAAGAAGGTATCTCTGACTGTGACTGCTACCTGAAGGTCTGGTTCTGCCCACTCCTGCTTACAAGGACCTCCTATTTCACCTGCTACCTGCCACCTTTGAGGAGAAGACACTGGATCATGTGTCCCTCCAGTTATACTCCTCAAAGCCAAAGCTTTTTCACCTGAGTTAAATTTAGACAAAAGAAAGCCCACTTAATTTACCTAAGGACTGGTAAGACTGCTTTGGTTTACATTTAGATCCGTCCAAAGCCTTGTGTGCCCATGGGTGGGGCTCTGGGCAGGTGAGTGGGCCACAGGGGCTCGGTGCTCTTCAGGGAGTAGCTCGCTGTGCCTTCAAGAGGGGAAGCCTGGTTGGGTATCTTCCCCCATCCCCACCGCACCCCACTCCTGCCACCTCTCTGCTCCCACAGCCAGGCCACGAGCTCCTTCTCCTCAACCCCCTCCACCATGCTACCCTTCCTGGGAGCCAGCCAGCTGTAGACTGAAACCTCTACAAACAATGAGCCAAAACAAACCTCTCCTTCTCTAGCTCGTGGGTATCAGGCATTGTGTCTCAACGACAGGAAAAGTAACTAAGACAAAGGCATAGCTGGAACGGGCCATGGAAGGCCAGGAAGAACAAATTCCAATCCTTGTGTCAATGAATTTCCTCAGCCATTGGCAAGACTGGAAGAGCCCCAGACTTTGTGACCCCTAAAGCTTGCATGATTTGGTTAGTGCCTTAAGGGAAAGAACACAAAATTCCAGAGGCCCATATTTTTATTTTAAAAAAGAAGTCAGGAATGATGGCACATTTAGGAGGATGGCTTAAGCCAAGGAGTTTGAGACTAACCCAGGCAAAATCACACATCCTTGTCTATAAATAAAGGAAGAAAGGAAATTGCAACAAATGAAATATTGTCTAAAGCTTAGAATGCAAGATTCATAAAATCCAGGAAGTGCCAGGCATGGTGGCGCATGCCTATAAGCCCAGCACTTGGGAGGCAGAGGCAGGAGGATTGATGTGAGTTCAAGACCAGCCTAGGCTACAAAAGTGAGCTCAAGGCCAGCCTGAACTGCACAGCAAGACCCTGTCTCAAAAAGACAAAATAATAATAATAATAAAGTCTAGGAAAATTATACATTATAAAATTTATATTATAATAATATAAATTATAAATTTTCTTAAAGTGTCTGCCACTCCTCTAAAGTACTTTTTCAAGCTACAGACAGTGGTTAGCTCTGGGGTCATATAATAATTATATGATACTATTTTGTATAGTTGAAGGATCATTCAGTTGTCTAGCATGTTTGGTCAAATTTACATTTCATTGTCAGTTTAGAAAAGTTTCTTTCAGCTTGTTCTTAGTAATAAGTTTTTGTTTTGTTGTCATTTGGGGGAGGGTGCCTCTGCCTAATTCAGGCTTCCCTGGAACTCGCTATATAGCCCAGCCTGGCTTTGAACTTGCAGCAGTCCTCCTACCTCAGACTCCTAGGTGCTAGAATTACAGGCATGTGCCACCGTGCCCAGATTCACTCTATTTTCTCTCTCTCCTTTCTTTCTATTTGTTTCTTTGTTGTTTTTTTTGTTTTTGTTTTTTGTGGTACCAAGGATTGAACTCAGGACTTTGCACTTGCCAGGCAAGCTCTTATTCTGCTGAGCTATCTCCCTGCCCACCCCCACCCCCACCCCCCGATTTATTCTATCTATATTATTAAGATTTTCTTTTTCAAATATGGGGGCAACTATCAAGGTCTTCTCATATAGGAACTGTACCATTTTAGGGACTTGTGGGTTTTCTTGGATCACTGAAAACATGAAAACTAACCTAGTCAAGTGCTATATTCATGGGATCAGAATACAATGAACCCGGGCTAAAGTCATAACCGCCAAGCCCCTGACCTTTGCAGGTAGCTGTGCGGCTTTACTCATAGGTGACTGCGAGCACATGGACAGGTACCCCTTGGTCCTGCTACGGCACTGCTAACTCGGCCTCCCCTAAGCCAGATCCTCAAAACATCTCACAGCACTGGCCCCAAGGCAGAGGAAGCTGAGTAGTAAGAGGCACCAGGCCTATCTGATTGCAGCTATTTTGTGTAAAATTTACCAAAAAATGTGACTACATGAACTCATACCAGGGACTTTCCCAGGTCACACAAGCAAGGAGCCCTAAGGCTTAAGCTTTAGGAGCTTCACACTCTACTCCTATCCTGATGGAAAGTACAAACACACACACACACACACACACACACACAGAGTGTGTCATTATCTCACACATTGAATAACAAACTCTCCCCACCCTCATGCTTTGAAACAGCACATATTTACCTCTCAGTACCTCTCAGTGTCTCTGAGAGACAGCTCATGTCTATCATCTGAAGGAATGATCCCCTGAGAAGAAGTGGCTCCTGAGCTACTCCTGTGGTTGGTAGGATTTGACTCCTGGAGGTCTATTAGATTGAAGGCCTCATGTCCTGGTTCACACAGGCCTCCTCAACATGGCGGCTTGCTTCATGGAAGCTAGCAAAATGGAAAGGCTATTATGACAGAAGCCAAGATCATTTATAACCTAATCATGGAGGAGTCAGTGCATTATTTTTGCTGTATTTTATTGGTTAGAAACATGCCGCTGAGTCTAGCCACATGGAGGCTTCGAGAAGCAAGTTGGCTTCTAAAGTAATTTTGTGTGCACTAACTGGTCACTGGGACCAGAGATGAGCTGGCAAACTATAGCCCTGAGATTCAGGCCGCAAAATGAACTGTCAAATGCAGGATCCAGATGGGTATCAAAGCTAAAAGCAGGGGCATCTGGAAGTTCAAAGATTGGACAAGAGCCCATTCAGGAAGTCCCCCCCAACATGCACAACTTTAGTAATACACATTGAACTCAGGGCCTTCACACTGAGATACATCCCCCATGATTTTTATTTTTATCGTGAAACAAGGGCTAAGTTGTGTAGTCTCACTAAATTGTGGGCTCACCCCCTGCCTCAGTCTCTCAGCGCTGGCATTATAAGTATGTGCCACCTTGGCTAACTCAGGAATTCCTTGAGGAATTCCATAGCTAATCCTCAATTTACCCTGCAGATATAGTTTGGGTCCATGTTAAAGAGTGAAACACGATGTACACAAAGAATATAATAAAGCCACAACATGGAACAAACCCTTTCCTCTTCCTTCTTCCCCACCTTAGAGAAATCTGTCGCTGCTCTAACTTTCTTCCTTCAACACACATGACCCTGCTGCTTGAATTTAGTCAGGGGCCACCTACTCAGCACAAAATGTTGCAAGCTTTTCACCCACTTTAGCTAGAGAAGTGGAAGAAGAAAAGGACTAAATTCAAGTTTGCACAAAACTTTAAACTCTTATGCATTCACCACGTGCTTCCTCTAACAAACATTACCAGTCTGCTCTTCCATCCTACAACCTTTGTACCTCTGAAGCTCCTATTATGGGTGGGGTACAGGGGTGAGCATGACAGGTATCCCTTGTCCTTATCATCATGCTTGGAGGGGAGGCCCTGTGTTAGCTTTATTTTTTTTAGATTCAATGAAATTTGTATTTTCAGTATAACTTTATCTTATTTATACAATAAATATGTGATATTTATGTGCCATGTAATTCACCTATTAAAGTACATAAGTGGGGTTTTTTTTTTTGGACGGAACCAGAGTTCAAACTCATGACCTTGCACTTGCCAGGCAGGCACTTGTGCCATGGAGCTATGTCCCCAGCCCCTATAAGCAGGTTTTGGTATAACCACAGAGTGGTTCACTCATGAATGAACCACAGTGAATTTTTGAACATTTCAATCATCCTTAGAAGAGACCCCATATCTTAGTTACTTGCTTGTTGCTGGGACAAAATGCCCAACACCATAATGTAGGGTGGAAAAGCTTGCTTAGCTCCCATTTTGCAGAGGTTTCGGTCTATAATCAGCTGGCCCCCCGGCAGGGCAGCACATGGTGGAGGGCTTCACGGGGAGAGCAGCTTGCAGCGGGCAGAAGGTAGCAAAGCAAGCAGGGACCCCAGCAGCTTCATCTGCCCCTCTTATTCCCCACCTAGGTTTCTGAGGGTAGGGTGGTGCCAAACCAATCAGTGGGATGATTTAGTAATCACGCACCGTTAATCCCAGCAGTGAACAACTCTAGATCCCACCACCTCTGAAAAAGTCCCACCAATGACCGCGTAAGGGTCTGGGGGACATCTGGCACAAGCCCTAACACCCCACCCTCCTCAATGTCATTCCCCATCTGCCTACCCCTGCCACCACTCCAAGGCCCTGGCAACGCACTGTCTCCCCTACTCACTCACCCCTAACTGTAAGAGCTGGCTTCCTCTTGTTAGCTGACTGAACTGAGGTTAAGCTTTCCATCTAGCAAATGGAGACGTGGCCTGAGACTGGTGGGTCACAGAGTATCCAGGCACACACACTTCCCTCCTTGTCACGGTGCCTGCTACATGGCCAGACCCCTGACCTTTCAGCCTCACCAACGCTAAGCACGTCTCCAGTATGGTCATGTCGACTATGAAAGCCAGAGACAGTCAACACTGCAACCTCAGCAGCTACACTGCCTGGGCCCCGGCCCACTGTGACCTAGGAGAATCCTTGGTGGCTGGGAGCGTGGGACTTTGAGGGAGCATCCACCTGTCTCTCATACCAGGCCATCACTGCCCTGTCTCAAGGCCCTGCCCTGAGAGTTCACCCCACTCGGGCTGGCAGTGTGCTCAGCACCCCTCTCTTCTCATTCTTTTCCAGCCCACCAATGAATTGCATTGGACACGTGAACACACATGTATCTCCACTTCTCTTTTCCTTTTTTAGTTCTGTCAGTGCCAACAGCCAAGAACAGCCACCCTGGAAGTAAAGTTGTGAGGAAACAGAGGCACTGGCCTCTCAGCCCCTGACTTCCTGGTGCAGAAGTTACCAGGGTTGCTCCACTCCCCCCAGAGACTCGATGTGTCTCCTCCCAGCCCAGATTCCGCTCAGGGAACCCTGAACCCAGCCCCACCTTGGGGGAAACCACCTATACAGAAAGAGGGCTCAGCTGGGTGGGCCCTTCTCCATCCCGTCCCGAGACCTGGGCAGGGTGGGGGGAGGGGTTAAGGCCACCCCCGAAGCAGGTGCACTTCGTGCAGAGGAACCCTTTCAGGACCCTGTTAGCACGGGCACCCCTTGGCTCCTGAGTCACAGTAGCTCTTTCTCAGGCCTGATCCCATGTGCTGCGAGGCATCAAGCTCACTTGTGACCTTCAGGGCACGTGACTGAATGGCCAGCCAAGCCTGAGGTGAGGAAGTGCCAGCTGAGGTAGAGCAGCATTCCCAAAGACAAGAGTGAAGACATGGGACGTACCAAGCCACCGGGGAGGAGCCCTGGGGACAGCACCAGGACAGAGCAGGCAGAACAATGACAGTGAAAAAAAGCAGCCACTGTTCCTTCAGCACTCAAGAAACAGTGCAATGTAGAACGTAATAATCTGTACATTTTAAGGGTACAGATGTCCCCGTGATGTTTCTTAGCTACAAAGAGAAAGAGCGTACCTCACAATGGAGCAACCCAGAACACAAGGGGGACATGATCAATAACAGGGACAGTGACATAGCGGATCCCTGGTGTGAGCATTAGAAGAACAAAGCAATGTGTCTGAGGCAGTCCTGTCCTAAGTACACAACTATACTCCAGTTGGGAGAAAATATCAGACAAGCCCACACTAAAGGACATTCCACAAATAACCAGTACTCATTAAAAATGTTCAAGTCATTCTTGCTTGTTACTGTTTTCCTATCTTTGTTTCTGCTATTTTTACTCTTTAAAATAAAAAAAAAATTAAAAAAAAAAATGTTCAAGTCACAAAGAAAGACAGAGAAAATAGATGGGAGACCGAGGGGAAAAATAAACCTAAATGTAACATGAGGTCCAAAATAGGATCCTGGAACAGAAAAAAGACAGTAAAAACTGTAAAATTCAGGTAAAGTCTGAAGTTAAGGCACTAAAGTTAAAGCAATGTTGATTTCCTATTGTTGACTGCTGCAGTGTTTATTTTGATAATTATGGTAGGATTAACATTGGGGAAAACTGGTCAGGGGTATACAACTCTACTAGTTTTACAACTTTTCTGTAAGTTAAGAAAAATAACTCAAGTGTTGGGGCAACAGCTCAGTGGTCTAAGTGCCTGCCTGGCAAGCACAAGAACCCGCTCTGTCTCTGGTACCACATGCCATGCCGGCCCCAGAACCCTGGACGCACTGTGCTGAGCACTGAAATTGGGTGTGGTGGTGCATGCCTGTAATCCCAGCACTGGGGAAGCTGAGACAGGAGGATCACTGAGTCTCAACTGCGTAGTGAGACCCTGTACCAAATAAACAAAAGGGTTTTTCTTAATTCAAAATTGATTTCAAAAATCTGTAATATATGTATTGTTGTATGTTACCCTGATTCTGTGCTTTTGCTTTTCCTTTTCAAAATAAAAGAAAATTATAATTTAAAAAATTCAAAATTAACGTTTTCTTTCTTTTTATCTGTTTCAGACAGGCCTATGTAGCCTAGCCTAGCTCTGAACTCCCAATGACCCTCCTTCCTCAGCGTCCTGAGTGCTGGAATTTCAGGCAGGCATCACCATGACCAAATAATTTGAAGTTTTCTAAGTGGAAGATTTACCCAACAAATCAATCTTGTTCTTTTGAGACAGGGTTCCACTACACAGTTCAAGCTGGACTTGAGTCCATTATTGTTAGTTTGTGTATAGGTGTCCCCCCAAAGCCTCAAGCAGTCTGGAGTTTGTGATTGATTATTGTGGGTGTGGATGCTGCACCTGCCCTGGGGCCGGTAATTTGCATTACAATGAAAAGTGCGTTGGAGGCGGGCTACCTACCTGCCTGAGCTCCTGCCTGAGCTCCTGCCGCTCCTGTTGCTCTCTGCTCTTTACCACCTCCGTGAAAGGTTACTCACTGCCTTAGAGCCAGCTAAGCATAGATTGAAGCCTCCAGTGACTGTGAGCTAAATAAAACTTTCCCTCCTTCATTTTAAGTGTCAGGTATTTGTCCCAGCAATGAGAAAAGAGTAACTGAGACAACTATGAAGCCCAGGCTGGCCTATGAACTCACACCAATCCTTCTGCTTCAGACTCTCACATGCTGGAATTACAAGTGTACTTTACCACATCCGGCTAAACCAATTCTTTTTTAAAAAAATTATTAAACATGTGTAATGATGATTACATTCATTATGAGGAGTTATGTATGTATACTGCATATTTGAATTGTTTATTTTCCCTGTCCTTCCTTTTCCTCCCTCCCTATAGATCCCCTTCCCATTTGTAAATGACCTATATGTCTTATTCCTATTATTCATCCTTTATTTTGCTACCTATTTATGCTTTGGAGCTGGGTGCAGGGGCTCATCGCTTTGATTCCAGCACTCTGAAGGCTGAGGCAGGAGAATCACTTTGAGTTCAGTGCAAGCCCAGGATATACAGTGAGTTCAAGGTCAGCCTGGACTACAATGGGAGACCTTGTCTCAAAGAAAAATTATTCATACTTTAGGCTTCTCACTAAGAGAAAATATGATATTTAAGCTCCCACAAACCAATTTAATCTAAGCAAATTAACATATTGTGTTGGTCTGATGAAAAATGTCCTGAACTGGGACAAAGCCAAATATATTTAATCTTTTTTAAAAAGTTATTTATTTATTTATTTATTTATTTATTTATTTATTTATTTATTTGGTACAGAGCCTCACTACACAGCTGAGACTCATACTGATCTTCCTATTTCAGCCTCCCCAGCGCTGGAATTGTAGGTGTGCCACCACGCCCAGTTTCAGTGGCCAGCTCAGCAAGGGACTGGTGAAGCATGACAAGGCATGTGGTACTAGGGATTGAAACAAGGTCCTTGCACTTGCCAGGCAGGTGCTTAGATTGTTGAGCTATCTCCTTAGTCCCCAAATATATTTAAATTTTCTGCCATATTATTAAAAATCTACCACAGGTGATGTTTGTGTTTGCTTGTTTGTTACAGGACTGGGGAAATATTCCAGTTCTCTACTAAGCTTCAACCCCCAGGTCTTTTCTTGAGAACAGGGCCTAAATTGCCCAGGCTGACTTAAATTTGCAATCTTCTTATCTCGGCCTCCCATGATGATGGATTACTGGCCTGGGACACTGTGCCTGGCATGTAGGTTTGTAAAAATCACTACCATCACCCCCGTGAGTGGAGCACATCCTTGCCTGCAGAGACCAGAGTGCCACTTGTGTGGGTGGGCATCTCCACAGGCCTGGAGGTGCGGCCAGGGAGACAGCCGCCTCGCTACCCTGAGCCCCAGCAGGCTTTCCACGGTGTTCTGCGCCTTGTCTGTCTTTATTCTTCAGCCCAGCAGAAGCTTGGTGAGGAGGCCGCTTCTCTAGGCTTGACAGAGAGTCCAGCACCCCTCTCGTCATTCCCTCCATGGTGACTCCCTTGAGAAGCTTTTGTAATCAACTCCATAGACACATTTCCTACCCACGTGAAGCTCAACAACTTCAGCTCTCAAGGTCTGCCATTCATTCTCCCCATGCCAAGAGGAGGAACAAATGTGAAGTTGTTGCTATGTAAGAGGTTTGGGCTTGCTCACATTCGACTGCTTTCTTTGTTGTTTCTGTCTCCCAGTTTCTTTGGTTCATCAGAACCCAGATTCTTCTGAGGATCACAGCAGATCTGCAAAGGCTGCCACCAGAAGTCTGCAGCCACTCCCTCCAGGCCTGCCAGCAGGTACATTGGTTCTCAAAGGTTCCAAAGGCCGCAAGGGCAACCCAGGTCTTGTGTCTCACCATGTGTTGGATCTTGGCACCTTTTATATGATCCTGGACCTCTGCCCAGTTATGTTTCTTATGGATTTTTATCCTTTGCTATTATTAATTATTATCATATTATTGGTGGTCGTGTTTGTGGTGTTGTATTTTAGGGAAGGGTCTACAGGGTGTTCAGGGTCTCACTACTAGATCGGACTCATAGTGATCCGCCTGTTTACAGCCTCCCAAGAGCTGGGATTACAGGCCACTACGCCCAGTCTCCTTTGCTTTCTTTGTAGCAACACAGTTTCATGTTTTTCTTTTCCCGTCCCCACAGTACAGGTGTTATCCAGTCATTAGTTAACATCTCCTCACTCACCACATTGTGCAGTGAGGAAAAGGCCCCGTGCCTGCAGCTGTGGTGAGCCCTCAGATAAGCGAAGAGCCAGAGGGTCAGAGTCAAAAGAAGGCAAGAGCTGTGGCTTTTTCTAGAGTCTGGGGAGACCTCGGGTAGAGTCAGACAAGGCTGGGGGCCACTTTACATTCTCCCAGGAATTTCTGGCAGTGGAAAGGCTGCTGCCTGGAAGGGTTGAGTGTCTGTGAATGCACCCCCAAAGCTCCTGGGTACTGAGATCTCTGATACAGCTGTCCCAGGTCCTTCCAAGTCAATTCCACTAGTCACCAACAGGGGAGTAGACAAGTAAGGCAATCAGAGAAGGGGGAGCTCCTATAAGGTGGAAGAGGGTGGGGGAGGGCAAGGTGACCCTGGACCCATGGCAGACATCAGCAAGTCAAGGTAGAAGGTACTCTGCCCCAAATGACAAAGCAGCTGAACTCAGAGACTAATGCTTATGTCACCCCTCCATGACACTCTGGGGTTGCCCAAAGCCACATGGAAAGGAACCAAAGTCCTGTATTCCCAACCCGGTCCCCAATGGGTAAGAACAATAGGATCAGGAGGAATGGAGCGACCCAGCACACAAGCACTGACCTCCCTTACATGAAGATTCCCAGAACTACAAAACAAAGGACCAGTAGTCAAATTGGCAGAAATATATTAGATATCGTAAATCAGAACCTCTTCCATTCCTTACCAAATGGGCCTCCCCCAGTCCTGGGACCTCACAAGGACACCATTCTGCCAGGTGGGGACAGGGACAGGGACAGGAGTTCATCGGCTGGGTTTGACAGTGATTCCAGGGCTTTGTACCTCAGAGAGAATCAGGCAGGCAGGCTCTGAAAAGCTGGAACTGACTGGAGGGAACTGGTTCTCCAGACCCTTTACCAGAAGGGTGAGGTCAGAGTTGGGCCTGGAGGCACTGGGGGTTGGGAAGTTTTCTCACTGAAGAGCCAAAGCATCTCAGTAAGAAAACTGAGACAAGGGATTAACTTGGAAAGATGAAAACTCTGGGGTAAGTTTACTGCAGAGAGGACCATACAGAGAGCGAAAGGAGCTAAGGGAAAGGCTTTGTGAGGTGCTCAGGGCTAGGATGTGGACAGGACTAAGGGGCCAAACACAGCTTTGGTCAGGAGCTGAAGAACCCAGACAAAGGGACTCTGTCCCCTGGCAGGGAGTATCTTGAGCTGGAGTGGGCAACATCAGGAATGACAAGAAATAAAGTGGGGGCTCCCAGGTGAGCGTAGCTGTTTGCTTCCTCCTTGTTAAATTATTATGCAACAGTGTGCAGATAACACACTAAGGTGGCACCTCCAACGAAGATGGTACCATCAACAAAAGATTTTGTTTCTGAAAGATACGGGAAAACACAGCCAGAGCATGAACAGGTGAAGGCTGCGGAGGATGTGGGGACAGCCTTCCCAAGGAGCTCCAGAAAGACTCCCAGTTTGAAGGAGACAGCAGGGGTGAGCACGTGGGGGCTGGCATACCCACCCCCCACACACCCTCGCATGCACACATGCACCTGCAGTTGGGCTGAGCATGAGGTCAGGTGCTTACTGATCCAGAAACATTACCTCAACAGAGAAGAGACAGTATTCCGATGGGGAGGAGACGTGGAGTTGAACACCCCAAATACACCCAGAGCCCAAACATCTGGGGCCTGGGGCCCCACTCAATCCCAGAGCTTGAATGTAGTCCTTCCTTTAACTCAGTAGAATAAGCACTTGCCAGGCAAGCACAGGGTCCTGAGTTCAATTCCCGGTATGGGGGGTAGGGGGCAACTTATATGGGCCAGTCTGATAGCTCAGCAGACTAAAGTGCCTGCTTTGGCACAGCACAGCGGCCGGGTTTGATACCCCGCTTGCTGTGCCGGCCCCGCCTCCAGGACAGTGATTGAGACTGCGCATGGTGGCGTGAGCCTTTAATCCCAGCACTTTGGGAGGCTAAAAACAGGAGGATCACTACAAGTCAGATCTATGTAGCGAAACCCTATTCATCCTGTATCCCCTGTCCTAAATACATTAAAATAAATTAATAAGATTTATAGTCTTGGTTTTAATTAAGAGGCTTCTATGGCAAGAGGTATAATCAGAAAATGGACAATTGTTTCGGATTTTTTTATTTTTTTAGTATTGAGGATCAAACTGAAAGATGCTCTCTAAATACCAGGCTGGCCTCAAACTTACTGTCTCTCTTCCTCAGCCTACCGAGGAGCTGGGATTTGTGCCATTGCATCTGGCTTGAAGATATTTTTAAAAAGAAAAAAGATGGGTAACATAAATCTCTACAGAAAGCTAAATAGATTGGTTATGACTAACAACCAAACGGGTCTTGTAGTGGATTATAGTGATAGTGGCTACCTAAAATCTACTGAAAATCACCACACACTTTTTTTGAGGCACTAGGTATTGAATGATGTGCCCCATAGGCTAGGCAAACACAACATAATTTGCACATGAACACATATGTTGAAAGTGTTTCTGGAAGAGGTTAAACTAAGCATAGCATGATTTTTATTTTGCATTTTTCTGGCATGGTTTGAAAGAAGGGGTGGTGGGAGTCGGTGCTCCGGATCAGGGTTCCTCAGCTGAATGGTTAGGGATCCCAATCCCAGGTGGTGAGCACGAAGAATGCTCAGTGACAGGTTGGGAAAGGGCAATCACAAGTTCCAGGGAGGGAGGTGAGCCCTGGCCAAGGCTGCTTAGCAGTTTACTGCTTGAGCAGAAGGAGGAACCCTTGTCCCACCCCCGCAGCTATGGGGAAACTACAAGCACCTTATTCTATTTCAATTACAATCAAATTAAAACCTCTAACTTCGCTGCTTCAGTGCAAATGTCCCTTCACAAGGCCACAACAGAAAGGAATTGCTACAGCTAAAAAGCCCCATAAGTTGCTGGGGAAGAAAATTCCCAAACACAGATCACAGTGACAGAGACTGAAGACGTACACCTCACCAGGACTCCATCGTTCTACATAAGATTTTAAAAAATAAACTGTACGCGAGTGTTTTGCACACCCAGAATGCACCACAGGCCTCAGAAAACCTAAGCGGCCAAAGGCTGTGTTTAAGGCCAGCACTCAACAGGGGTAGGATGGACGCAAAGTCAAAAGGCCAGTATGTAAGTTTGAAGAGGGTCAGGATGTCCTAGCTAAATGGCCAGGTGGCTTGTTTTACCTTGGAACTATCAAAAAAATAAATTAAAACAGAGATGCTTTCTCATATTTGAACACTTGTAAATCCCGAGATTTTAGCATGGATATTCAAAGGAGCCACTCCCAGAATTGAGGAAATTGTCTATACAATGTCAAGAGTATTCAGGGCCCGCGAGACATCTCAGTGGCATACGTGCCTGACTTGCACGTGCAAGATCCAGAGTTCAGTCCCCAGGACTACAAAAAAAAAAAAAAAAGCCAAAAAATAGAAGATACATCACAAAGAAATTAATTTTTGACACAAGTAAAGGGTTTCATTCATCTATCTTTTTTTCATTTCCTATTTTTTGGGAAGTCAAAAGGTCAACTTCTGTCTCAGAAAGGACCAAGATAACCCCCATTTTCAAATATTCAAAATTGTCATCGATTACAGGGAAAAAGATGTCATTTAAGGCTAGATTAAGTTTTCAAAAGTAATCACATATTCCAACTTCCTGTCTTCAGGTTCTTTTATTTATTTATTTTTTCTTTAATAATTTCGGGCCTAAACTCATAAAGTCACCTATTTTTTTTTTTAATTTTTTATTTTTTGTGGAAGCGGGGATCGAACTCAGGATCTTGCACTTGCCAGGCAGGCACTTGTGCCCCTGAGCTATCTCCCCAGCCCTTTTCAGGCAGTCTTGAGTAACTCAAGGAAGGCAACAGGTATAACTAGTCAGGGGGAAATATAAGCTCTTTTGACATCTTTCAAGGGCTGCTTGTGTTTATGACAAGTCAAATACTGACAACAGGATTGTAGGGAGTTTGACCTTCAAACTAAAAAAAATCAAGACTTGGGGGTAGCCACAAAAAAATCACTTTCTCTGTTTAAACAATAGGACAACTGTGCATTTGAGCTCACAATGGCCCCAGTGAGCCTCCAAATGTGTTGTGTTGCTTTTCTCAAAGAAGGAGAAAGCCTAAAAAGATAAAAATAAGCTGGGCATGGTGGCGCACCCCTGTAATCCCAGCACTTGGGAGACTAAGGCAGGATCAGTGTGAGTTCAAGACCAGCCTGGGCTATAAAAGCAAGCTCAAGGCCAGCCTGAACTGCATAGCAAGACCCTGTCTCAAAAAGACAAAAAGAAAAAATAAGAAAATTCTCTCCAAGGAGAAATTATGGAGATTGCATGGTCAAGCTAGGTTGGTTCAATTACACAACTGAGAACCAATTACGTGTGGATTCTTTCGGAGCTTCTTTACTCTGCTCTAATCCTAATATGGCAAAGTGGCATTTTGGAAGATGTGCTGAGGTCTGATGGAGATCCCACAAAACCTTTGGATCCACGTGTACAACAGTCCTCCAACCTATGTCAGGTTTCCGAATTCGTACTTTCTTATAAATGGGCTCCACATGCCAAGCAGGAGAGTGCCGTTTCCTACGTCTCACAACACTAGTCTTTCTGTTTTCTTGCACTTCATCAAGTGTCTACTTGTTTTTAACTGAACACTGGCAATTTCTTTTCCACATGGCATCTATGAAAGAAACTTGAGTGGTAATAGCTGTATCTATATTTCATCACTGTGGGTACAAATCCCCAACTGGAAAAGTCCAAGGATTATACAGTCACTGCAATGCTGTACCTTTCCCTGCATAGTTTCTACTCAGTGGAAACAGAAACATAAATGATTATTCACACTTCTCTTTAAAGACCCTAAGTACTTTTGAGATTTTAAAAGTAAAGATGAATGAATGATCCATTAAAACAGAAAAATTATCCTTCAATATAACTGCAATGGATTTGGGGGAAGATGGATTGTTTGAGGAAAATGTAACCAAATAAATGAAAACAAAAAGATTATTACACAGGACAATTAAAAATACAATTACTTTATTTGTACTTTTTTACTTTCCCCAATATTGTATCTGATAGGAATTTTCATCTCTAAAAACACGAAAAATATTTCAAGAAAGCATGTTACATGATAGTACATATAAGCAATAGTTTGGCAGAATTTACCAACTACTTCATACCCCAAAAAACAAATTTTAAATTTCAAAAATAACCATTAGCTTTATTTAACATATGTTACATCTTAACATTTAAAACATCATGCTCTAGTTAAATATTCCATCAACAACACTGTATACAAATAAAATATTACACAAAATATATTTAAGAAAATGTTTTGGTCTTTGATCTGAACAATAAATAAAAACACAGGCACTTCTACACTGCGACAGGGAAGCAATCACTACCTAGAATAGTTTTGCATAAGCAACATGAAAATATGGCAAGAATAGAATCCCGGAGTTTTAAACTGACAAACCACTTAAAGCATCTGCAACGTTCATCTTTGCACTTCAAATTCAAAAGTCAGATACATGTTCCTGATGCACACTGAAAATTTATAAACATATATGAATGGTTGTCAGGGGAGATGCAGTCCTCAGTTGACCATTATGGAATCACACTTCTTAATTTCAAAATACTAAAATTATGTAGCTATTGTGACACTGCCTATAAGAAAAATTTAACTGCTTTTCATGACCATGAACCACAAGGCAAACTGGGTATGTCTTACAGTAATAATTATTTTATAGAATTAACTAATTATAGTAACACAATAAAATACTGACAGAGTGGCATAAGCCCATTTTCTAAACAACTTTTAAAATGTATCCGTATCTCATGAAAATAATGTCATTCCATTCCACAAAAACCAAGTCACGTACAAAAAAATCTTGGTAGCTGATAAATTCATAAAACCTTGAATTACAGATGAATCAATTACTATAATGGAAGTAGGAACATTCTCACATAGAAAAACAACAACAAAAAAATAACTTACAGTGGTCAAAGTGTAGAAACATGATTCAGATGAGAAGAGGGTAAAAAGGATTAGAATTCATCTCCTGCCATATCTTCCATAAAAAATTGTCATCTGCTTTCCCTCATCACAAAAGTACCAAAGTGAAGGGCTTGGAGGCCTTCAAATGGATACTACTTATAAAGGCAATCCTGATGATTTAACATACAAATTACCTAATGTGAAAATACAATATGGAAACTAGTCCACATAGGCCTTTCTATGCAAAATTTCACTTGTATACATTTTAGCATTTTAAATGAGCAGTTTGCAACCTCGACCAAATATCAATCATCTCTTGTGGTTTTCTACTATGCACTAACATCAGATCTACGTAGGAACAAATGTTATTCCTGTTTTTCTCCTCAATATCAAATGTCCTGAAGCCTTTGTGTTTCTCTGGAACAAGGCCGAGTTTCTGAAGGCACATTCCAGTATAAACATCATCAATGGGATAGAGATGGACCCGGTCAGTGACACTGTATAGCCGCAGAGCCAAGTGGCCGGAGTAGAGGAAGCCACCGCCCCCTGCATAAGGTGGGTACACCCCAGAGTAAACAACTTCTGGGATGTAGTACTTCAGTTTCTTATCCCGGTGGGGCCCGGCATTGTGGATCACATCACCTATAAACAAATCTTCGGCTTTGCTCTTGGATAAGCTATTCAAGTAATTTAGGATGTGATGAGTATTCACAAAAACATCATCATCGCCCTTGAAAACAAACTCCGCGTCTGGGCAGGAAGTACTCACCCACCTGAGAAATAGCACTTCCTTCAGAGATAAGTTGAAGAAAGTGTCCCTGTAGTTCCACATAAGAATGTCCTGGTGCTTCTCACTCTCGAATTTCAGCATATCTGAAAGGTCTGGATGGTTGTCCTCTGGAGGGGTCTGGCCCAGCAAGAAGACGCGTACCACCGTCTGATTCCCCACATTGGTTTCTTTGCCCCAGGATTCCCGAATTGCTTGTCTTCTAGCAAAATGTGGAGTGAGGGACTTAATTGCCAGCAGTAAGAAGGGTTTCTTTGCACATTTATTTGGTTGATCTATAATCAGTGAATAATTTCGACATCTCAAATATAGCAGGAAGTCTTTAAATCTGTCTGGTAAATTGTTAAAATCGGTTATAACCGAGGGGACCCTCAGGTCAGGTTCACAGTAATTTAGATGGCTTATATTTGAAGGCCCATAATCCCCTGTCTGGTTGGCCAGCATGCTCAAAATAGGATTGTACCGCTTGTTCAGCTTTTCTTGTTCTCTATTCCAGTATGCCTGTGGAGGACTAGAGATCTTCCAGAACTTTTCTTTGGGTACTATTACTTCCCCTTTTCCATTTTTGTCTTGGCTACTGCTTTTAGAGACTTCCACAATCAAATAAATGAAGACATTTGCCATCATCAGGATACCCAGCAACTTTATTTTTCGACGTCCAACACTCATTTCTCATATCTGGAATAAAAGGAAGAGAAATAATACATATTACTTACTGTCATTCACATATACTTTTTACTTGCCTTTTTGTCTCTCCAAAAAGAGGAGAGTAGAGCAAGGGGTTTAGTCTTGTTGGTTCTGGTCCAAATCACGGTCCTTCCTCTCTAGCTTTGCAACCTTTCAAGTGATACAACTGACGTCTCACTTGCTCCATTTATAAAGTCAGGCAAACCCATTTCCAACAATGGCTATGATAAATGTTGTTTTACACAATGCTTTTAAAATTATGCCTGGCAGATAGCTAACGGCACTGTTGCTTTAGACACCTTAGGAGATGAGGTAAGGATTACTAAACAACCTCACAGAAGTTCAACTTCTTCGCTTGCAAAGATACTTTCAAATTAGTATTCTGCAGACTGATGTGCTTACAATTCATAATAAAAAATGTGTTTTATAGTGTGATCTAACAATCTACACGTACGCACACACATCACACAGTACACGTGTCACACCAAATATTTGCTTGTCATTTACCCTGGGTTTGTATATTTCATTCTTAAAAATTGCTAGTCTCAACCCTGAATTATTTTGCAGTCCTCTATTTCATAGATGAGGAAACTGAGGAAGAGGGCCTAAAGATGCTTACTCAATGTGCAGGGCTAGAAAGCAAAGACAACATTAACTCCCTGTGTATTCAGATAGACTCCTAACAGCTTTATCACCAATAACCAAAAGCTGCGAACAATAGGAGCAATGGTTATAAAATTTTTGTATATTCACAATGGACTGCCCACCAGCAATAAAAAGGAAAATTATTACCAGCAATATCATGTTACAACCAAACCCCAAATTTCAACTTATATTAGCTTCAAGAGTAAGGCAAAATTAGCTTGTCATGTGCCCAAGGCAGGAAAGTGGAGGGCTCAACAGGCTCCCAGGTCCTGGGCCAGGGTAGACAGCAGGGTGGAGGGGACCTTGGAGCAGCACTTGAAGGACGCAATGAAGAATCCATCCCTTCTTAATCTGAGTCTCAGTGGGACCCTAACAGATGAGTGTGCCGGGAGTATCTGTGTGGCTCAACAAGCACCAAGCCACCCTCAGACCTCCTGCAGTGTCTGGATATGGGTAACTGTGATTGAGAGACATAACAGCATCAGATGGCAGCACAAGAAATGGTGGCTTCATGTCTCCCAGTGGTTTTTTCTCCACAGCGTTCCTTCTTTAGGGATTCAGTCCCACATGTCAAATTTCCTATAAAGCTAACATAGTTCTGGTTAAGATCATTTGTCTGATGTACACTGGGCATTTTACATTTTACATTTTACAGGAGTCCCTCACTATTTTGTGGACTCACTGTTTCGTGGGTCTTCAAAAAAATTTTTTTTAAAAAATATTAATCTAAATTATTTATCACGGATTTTTCACTATATCATGGGATTGTGCAGTACTGTACAATATACATATGTTGCTAAAATTATGTAGGTCTATAAGTTTAGAATATGGGTTAAGAACAGTAGAAGCGTTTTTAAGAATGGGAAAGGTTCATAAGAGTGTGGGAAGGGTTTATAAAGCTTTAAAATACAAATAAATACTAAAATAAACATAACATCGCTATGCTGATTTTCACTTATCATGGGGGTGTCTGGAACATAACCTCTGGGATAAGTGAAAGACCACTGTATTAGAGAAAGTTGCTTTCTAACCATCATATCATGATATTAATAGGAAAGGATCACATTTTGAGGCAGCTTTAAACTACTTTGAATGTAGTTTTATGTTTAATAAATTTGTGTGGGCAGAAAAAAACAGTAGACAAAAGTGAGCCAGCCCTCACCCCATCCAAAAGCAACAAGGGTTAGGGGTTTGGCAAAGAGTAGGAGGGACTTTCTGGGCACAGAATGTATTGTGAATGCATTGATCTGGGTGAGGGCTTCATGGACGAATATATTTGTCAAGATTCAATTGTGTATGGCAAAAAGAAAAAGAGAAATGACATTTCAGCAAATTATAAAAGAATCAGGCTGTAGGCAACACAAGAACAAACTGTAAGGACATGATTGTTAGAAACAATGCCAAGATTCTAACACTATTGAAATGGGCAACCTCATAGGAGCTATTCAAGCAAACCTGACATTAAGAGGCTAAACCGGCAATCAATATGCTGTGCAATATACTATAAAGACCAGAAGGATTTTCTTACCAGGTTTATGAGACAACAGGGAGCTTAATCCTTAGGGTTATTCTCATTTTATACCTAGGGTAACTGTGGGATTCAAATGGCAACTAGTCTTCTCCAACTCTAAAGCAAACTTGTCTTTTTTTCAGAACCAGGGATTGAACTCAGGATCCTGTGCTTGCCAGACAAGTGCTTATTCCACTGAGCTATCTTCCCAGCCCCTTGTCTATTTTCATCAAGAACAATATTTACCTTTTAAAAATAGAAGTGGATTTTTTTAAGTTCACTGGGTTATAAAAAATAATCCAAGTGGAAGAATATTTTCATGCAGAGAATGCTGAGAAACTACATGCTGGGCAGCTCCATCACATCAACAGAAATTCACAGCTATTTTGTGATTGTTGTTATTGGGATACTATCATCATCATCATCATCATCATCATCATCATCATCATCATCATCATCATCCAAGTCAGGGCCACTTCACCACTGGGTTATCTCTCCAGTCTTTTTCCCCCCTTAAATTTTGATTAATGAACTTACTAAATTGCCTAGGTAGGATTCCAACTTGTGATCCTGATCCTCTTGCCTCAGACTACAAGAACACTGGGATTACAGGTGTGTATCACCGTGTGCACTTCTTTTGTCTTTTAGTCTATTAATAATTTTTTTTTTTGGCAGAACCAGAGATCAAACTCAGGACCTTGCACGTGCCAGACACGCACTTGCGCCCCTGAGCTATCTCCCTGGCCCCTATTAACAAATCTTAATCTACCGACTTGTACTCACTATTGCTCAGAGCCTGGGACACAGCTCAGTGGCATAGAGCCTGCCTGAGAAGCACAAAGTCCTGGGTTGGATTCCTTATTGCTCAACGGCTCCAATTATCAGCACATAGACAGCCTCTGTAGTCAAGACCTCCATAATCACTGATCAAAAACAAAGAAAGATTGTACAGTACTAAACAGGTATACACTTCCCCCT
Organism: Capromys pilorides; assembly: GCA_004027915.1. Classification (NCBI taxonomy): domain Eukaryota; kingdom Metazoa; phylum Chordata; class Mammalia; order Rodentia; family Capromyidae; genus Capromys; species Capromys pilorides. Next base: position 7,620 of record PVKN010002575.1, on the reverse strand, counting down.
CTGTTATTCTTTCCTATGCAGCAATAATTATTTATACAGTATTTGCATTATATTTCATATTAATAATCTTTGTATGATTTAAGGGAAATGAGAGGATATGCATGAGTTATATGCAAATACTATATACAAGAGATCTGAACACCCATGGATTCTGGACAGATTCTGGTGGACAACTATAAGGGGGTTGTTCTGTCATTTTACTGTATTTTTCATAAGACAGACTCACTCCAATGCTCTGGGTGGCCCCAAATTCCTGGACTCAAGCAATCCTGCCTCAGTCTCCCAAGTAGCTGGGACTACATTAGTATGCCACCAGCCCTGGCTTGTTCGCTTTTCCTTTTTAAAACCAGCCCCTGATCCCAACCACCAACTCGCTGAAGCCTAGCACATCTAGAAAGCATGGCAGGTAAGAAAAGGACATAGAGGCTCTCAGTTCCCCTCAGCCAGCAGCCTCTTGCCACCATTCCGTGCCCCCACTCCCCATCCCTCCAGCATCAGCAAGAGAAAGCCCTTACTCCTTAACTGGAGTTTAAAGTACTTCAAATTACTCAGCCTAATTCACTTCCAACCATCCACATCTAAATTTTGGATGCATACCCTTCTTAGGCCAGCTCCTGTCAGCAAAATTTTATGAGCTCCCTGAAGGTCCAAGTCTGGTACATCTCAGACAACCTTCAGCACTTTGCTATGCGCTTCACTTGCATGATATGCAAAACCAAGTATTTGCACTGATTTACAAATATATTCACAAATTTGCGATATATTTGTATGGATGTCAATAAAGCATCTGCTGTTTCCTTTAAAAAGTAATAGAAACATTTAACATTTTTTAAAAAATTTATAGATTTGAGACTAAATATTTCTCGAAAATCAATGGTTCTAACTTAGGACAACCCCCCTAACACAGAAGCAGCTCTTGCCATTGAACTGCTGATCTGCAGGTCTTGGGCCCTTCATAGGGTGAGAGAAGGCGACAAGGAAAAATATGAAGAAAAACCATGAGGGAAAGACTTGGAAAAGTACCCAGCAAAAAGAGCACACTCTATGAACAGTATAAATTTCAGGTTGGTACAGAAATTTAGACACCAATAAACAATAACCAAAACTGCCAGAGTAAAAAAGATGACAGCTTACAGAAGAAAAGGGGGCATGGGGCTTTCTGAGTTCACTCTCATAGGAAAAGCAGTGTGAACAACATAAAAAAAAAAAAAAAAAAAAAAAAAAAGACCACAGATATGTTATCAGGTTCTGTATGCAGGCAGGCTATAGAAGAAGCCAGAGATATCTAGAATCCAGACATAACCATATGAAGTTCCCATAATCAAAGCATCAACCCTTTTTTAGAGAATATTTTGAGGAATATTATCAAGCTTACTCTGCTGACCCTAGTCAAAATTTCCAAATTTAAAAAAAAAAAAGATTTTCAAATTTAGGTTCTTATTTCGCCAGTCAAGAGGCAGGCAGGGTTTGCTCCCCAAGCCTGCTGTGCCAGCCCCGCCTCAAGGACTCTCCAGGGCAACTGAGACTGGGCATGGTGGTACGCACCTATAATCCCAGCTCTTGGGAGGCTGTACACAGGCAGATTACTACGAGTCTGATCTAGTAGTGAGATCCTGAACATCCTGTAGACCCTTCCCTAAAATACAAAAAAAAAAAAAAAGAGGCAGGCCAGACACTGCCCTTACATCATCACCCTATCACAAGGTTCATGCTTTGCTGAGGAACACCATCCCCACCCTGCCACTTTACCAGGAAGAAAAGTGTGTGTGTGTGCGCATGCGTATGCACACACGCCTAGCAGCAGCAGCAGCAAAATATCACAGGAGTTAAGCGTTGAGACTGGCTGTGATGAGAATCAACTGGCTCTTAACGAAGGTCCTTCCGTGTTTTCCTGTTTCTGTGGAGCAAACCACTCTCAGAACCCGACCCAGGTTTAAAGTTAAGTCTCTGGGGTGCATCAGAACTGAGAGGACCCCTAGGAGTGGGATCAGGTATACCTCAGTCTTCACAGAAAGGGAAATGGCAGCATCTTCTGGCTCCTGCCCCTAAACATAGGGGCTAGCCTTTCCTAGCAGAACCCACACGTGTCTAAAAGTTGCTTTGTAGCAAACCCCTTAAGGCTATTTCTTCCAAATCTGTCTGAGGATGAGTGGGAAGACACTAGGATTCTCAGGTGCATTTCCTACCAGGCTAGATGTCATCTTTCATATGTGACTTGGGCACAGACTTGCCTGAGAACTCTGACTCTAGATACTTGTACTGAACTGAAGTTCATGAAAATATCTGTGGGAAAAAGTATCTGACTAAATATTCCCATTACCGCCATAAAACCCAACTCTGTCCTTTTCTGTGCAGGAAGTTACAATGCTTAAGAATTTGAGGAAGAATTACTTACTTCAAAGCCGGGCAAAATGGCAAAAATCTTCTCTTGTAAAACAGAATTTTTAACATAACAGAGACAGGAGGAAAATCCCATATACAAAACAAAGAATTGCTTTGCATTTAACTGCCTACAATATTTCAGTTGATTTTGTTTAACAAAAAAACTACCTCCTTTATTTTGCAACTAAAATATTTAGAAAGGCAATGTGGAAACAGGAAAGTGTTAGCTGAAAATGGATTACAAAATTCCTACACTGAAGCTATGTGACTAGCCAGATAACATGCCACAGGCAACAGAACTGCTTTGCTCAGGCAGCAGGACAGTTCCTCCATGAAGCCTGCGCTGCCCAACTGAGCTGCAGACACGGGAAGGAGGAAGAATACAGGCCCCGTGCCTGGCTCCCATCCCACCTGTGCAGAATGGCACAGCCCCACGCTGCCAGCTCACGGGGCTGACCCCAGTGGCGGCTCTGCTATTACTTTCCTTCACCTCAGATCATCTAGAAAGGGCTCTTAGATGCCAGAGTCTCTTAGATAGACACAGCTGCTGAACCTTAATAAATACTACCACGCGTCAGCTGTCTCTCTGCACACCCCTCATTTTGCAGATGAGGAAACTGAGGCATAGAGAATGGCTGAATTTGCCCAAGGTGACACAGCTGGTAAATGGCAGGTTCAGGATTCAAATTCAGCCAATAGAGTTCCACATTCAAGTGAATGCTGCCACACAGGATTATGACGAAAGGAACCAAAGAGTGCTAGTTTCATGTTCAGTGGTTAATCTTCTTAGAGTAAATTTGTAAAAGCTTTGTATTTATACATTTTAACTCATAAAACTGTCATGGGTCAAAAATCAAACCTGGGTGGAGTTACGTGTGACATTTACTGAATTATTATTACATGGGTAAAGTGCAGTCCCTAATCATCTCTCCTCTCCTTCAGTATGGAAAATGAGAATCTTGCTTCCTAGAGAGTTAAGTCACTTGAGCCCAAGCCATCTGGCTGGGGTGGCTGCACCCTGCCCTGGAAATGGGGAACAATTATGAAACAGTGAGAACAGGCGGTGACACCAGCAGACTTCTCTATGACAGCAGGGAAGCCAATTTCTCAAAATCTTTGTTTCTTGGCTAAGAGGCTGATTTTATCCTTTGTACCCTCACAAAACTATGGTTGTCAAAGACAAGTTTTCTATTTTCCTATCTTCCCTTAGCTGGCAGCTGAGACTTCAATACTCCTAGGCCTGACCATCCAGAGGAAATGGCCAACCAGTGGTAGCACATTCTGTTGGCTTCACTCAAACCAAAGGCTATTAGCAATAATTTCAAACACTACAGACACCATTTTCTTTAAGAATCCAAAATACTGAACCAATTCCCATGTTCACTCATGGATCCTAGACTGGGAACCACTGAAGATAATCCTAAAAGGTTCCCTCCAGTTCTGTAAGCTTCCACAGCACGGTGAAGTGCTGCCAGCAGGTATGTGAAAATGGCCATCACTCGCACAGGACTGAGGTAGGAACCAGCCTTCCAACCAGGGGCTCAGGCAAGAGCAGGTGCCCAAAACAGCCAACCTGGGATAAGTGCATTAGCAAAACATCCACGCTAGACCTAAATAAAGCCTGTGCTACATTGCCTCTGTCATCCCCAACAACAAAGTGTTGTGACTGGAATCAAAAACGTCCCCCCAAAGACCTGAGTCTAAACTATACCTGCCTCCCTTTAAATTGATTTATCTCAGGTAGTTGATACAATGATGGAAATCTGATTAACACACATGGTTAACAATAAAAAGAAAGGATCTTCTTATAATCAGGAAATAAAATAACCAGTCATCCTGACTCAAGTGAATCTAAACTCCTGATTCAACCCTAGGAGACTCTGAGTGAGCAGCCTCAGAGCAGGGGTGTGGCCCTTTTTCCTGCTAACGTATAATAAGGTCCTCCAATTAGAGGAGGAGTCCTGGCCCACTGCCACTGGATGAATGCCCTGACCCTGTACATCCTTGCGCTACTCCTGCTGACAGCTGGGGAGTATGACCTCCCCACATCTTGGTCTCCCAGACCCAGCCATCTGTTGCTTGCTCCTTGGCAGCCTCCTCCAGGCTCTGTGCAGAGACAGAGACAGTGCACCACTAAGCAGTTCTGGGGGAGAGCCCAGCTCCCGGTGCTGTGGCAGATGGCAGGGAAGAGGCCAAAAGTGCAGCGGCACAGCGGGGCCAGGCAGGGAGCCCATGCTCTGCACTCATCCTTAATGGCAGCAAGAAGCAAGCACAGGGCAGGGAGCCCAGCATCCCTCACTCCCTCCTCAGGGTGAGGCTAGGTGTGGAAGACTGTCAGCCTCTGCTTTCTGCTCTGTAAGTCACAGGAGAACTACAGGCTACATTTAAGGAATTTGGTGCCTCATCATTAGTTTTACTCTTCCTGTCTGAAATTAAAGGGGAGAAAGTACTTTTAATGAGTCTATTCACCTACACATCCTCACAGGCAACATGGATCAAAGAGTCTGGTGGCCGTGTTCTGGTCCCCATTAACAACCCCTTTAAATCCATTGTGGCTGATTTGCTCAAGTGGTATTTATTATTTAAAGTAAAATTAATCATAGGGTTAGCACTTACCTAGCATGTGCAAGGCCCTAGTTTTGATCACCAGCTACATAACAATAACAAAAAACTTATAAATTAATCACGGATTTATTCTTCAAATAAACATACAAAGAACTTTCAGAAAAGGAGGAAATTATATAGGACCGGAAATCATAAAGTCATCTCCCCCTGCCTTTAGTAAAACTGAAAAGGGTTTAGATTCTCAATGGAAAGATTACATAATTTAAAAACAAGGCTTACAGATGTTTTTCTTCAGGGGTTCTACTTTTTCTACCAAACACTTAATGACAAATTTATCAAAATTTGTATTACTTTGTTTCCTTAGCAAGTTTTCTCTCAAAATTTATCCACTGCTAGAAACATTTCCAAAAGGAGAGCCCACAGGTTGACCTACCCTAACTCTAAGAGCTTCTAAACGCCCTTCCCTCTTCCGGGTCCCTCATTCACAACAGACCAAGTTTCAGGAAAGCCAGACTACCAGCACTGCTGTGCCGCCTTTGCAGGACTCTGCTGTTTCATCTTCTTACCCCCCCACAGAGCTCCAGCTCAGAGCCTCACTGCCTCTTCTCTGCTGGGAGGGGAGCTGCCCACGGAGGCACCCCAGCCTACCTCTGCCCCTCCCCCGGAGTGAGGGTTTACTCTCTCTGGATCAGGCGCCCCACACCTGGGCGTCTGCCAGCAAGGGCTTCACTCTGCACCACTACTACAGCCCGTTATGTGGCACTTGAAAGGCCCTCAGCACCGCTGAAGAGACAGGCAGGGTGGTGATGTGGTCAAGGTCACTAGGCACTGAGTAGCAACTGAATTAACTGAGCATACACATCCTTTTTCCAAAAGGAGACAAGGGAAGATCATTCTTTTATATGTGGGCTGGTGAATTACACACACATACTGTATATCTGTTCTCATGTTATTAAGTGCTGCAGGGCAATAGGAAAAATTTAAAGTCATCTCTAACCACAAGCATTTTATATATAAGTCTGGAGTTAATGAAGAAAGGGAATAAAATATGAATGAGTCCTGCCCTAATTGACAACAAGGCAATAAAACACAGGACAGTCCTTTAGCTGACAAGGGCCAAGCACAAGACAAGACAGGATCAGACTGGGGCCTCCACCAGAGCAGATTTAGAAAGATGAGGAGAAGCAGGCAAGCCATGCACAAAAGGGCTCTGAGGCCCCAGGGAAAGCGTGGGTAGAAGCTGCAGACAGGGGCAGGCCTCTCCACTGGCAAGACAAGCCTGACCTGAAACATACCACGGGACAGTGTATAAGAACGTGTTTCTTTCACATCTGTTAAGAAATAAGTGACTGTACACAGAAATATGAAATAAGAGAGAAATGAAAGACTCCACATTATGTCTGGGATGATCACAAATATAGTTGCCTTGTCTGTTTATGAGATTTAATTTCTATAAAGTAGATCCTGGCCAAATGCAGGGGCCCACGCTTGTAATCCCTACACTCAGGAAGCTGAGGCAGGAGTTGGGGGCCAGCCTAGGCTACAAAGTTAGTACAGGACCAGGCTAAACTGCACAGTAAGACCCTGTCTCAAAAAGACAAAAATAAGGGCCAGGGAGATAGCTCAGTAGAATAAGTGCTTGCCTGGCAAGCACAAGGTCCTGAGTTCAATCCCTGATACTGAGAAAAAAAAAAAAAAAGACAAAAATAAATAACAAAAATTATGATAACATCTAATCAAGGTTTACCACTCACCTTTGCCCTTATTACTCACCAGAAAGGCCAGTCTGATTTAGCTTCTCACTATGTATCCAAGAGTGTGAAGTCACCCACACTGAAAAGAACACTCACTGTAAATCTTTACTGAGAAAGAATACTCCCTATTTTAATTTGTAAGTCTTTACATAGACTTTCTTCCTGACTTTTCTACTCCAGGTGCCTTTTGCCCATTTTTTTTTTTTTTGTTTTTTTGTGTGTTTTTTTTGGCGGGACCAGGGTTTGAACTCACGACCTTGCACTTGCCAGGCAGGCACTTGTACCACAGAGCTATCTCCCCAGCCCCAACCCTTTGCCTATTTTTTCAAATCAGGATATTCTCATCTCATTTAATATTCACAAGCTGAAAAATCCGAAGCAATTATTCTGAGGTCTCAGAGCTAATTCTGGTGAGTTTGGACTCCGGACCTGACTACAGTCTAAATTCTTGACACTTTCTACCACCACATTGTCACCCAAACAGAATTTTGAGAATCCCCAAATAAAATCATAGTTTTCCCCTTGTTTTTTAGAGACAAGGTCTTGCAAAAACAGTTCAGACCCAGCTTGAACTCACTGTGTAACCCAAGCTGGCTTCAAACTCCTAGTGATCCTTCTGACCTCACCCTGAGTACTGGCATTACAAGTGTGCTCCACCACATCCAGTTAAAACCATACTATCAAAAAAATAACTGAATTTAAGTCACTACATTTATGGATAATCAGGAAAATATAAACAATTCCAAGGAAATCCTGAAGGATTGAAAATCAAATGGAAAAAAGCAGTCAATAATGGCTGCACATGTCTGTAATCCCAGAACTGGGGAGACTGAGGCAGGTGATCACATGTTCAAGGCTAGCCAGAACTACACAGGCATTCAAAAGCCTGCCTGAAATACCTAGAGACTGTCTCAAAAGC
>PVKN010002574.1:0-41693 GCA_004027915.1 Capromys pilorides | reverse complement strand
AAGAAAAAGAAGAAGAAGAAGAAGAAGAAGAAGAAGAAGAAGAAGAAGAAGAAGAAGAAGAAGAAGAAGAAGAAGAAGAAGAAAGGAGAAGAAGAAAGGAGAAGAAGAAGAAGAAAGAAAAGAAGAAGACAGAAGAAGCAGAGGAGAAGAGGAAGAAGAGCACAGGAGAAGTGCATAAAGGGAAGACAAGAAGACTGAAAGGGAGGAGGGTCCTAGAAGAAAGCACTAATGGTTCACCTAGCTTGCCCTCCTCCACAAACCCTGAAACCGAACTTTGTCCTGCTACCTCCAGTCGACTTTCGAGAGGAACTCCAGTTCAGTCACCCAGTTTCGCAGCTACTTCCTCAGGAACTGGCACCTGTTGCAGGAGAAAAGGAGCCTGGATGCAGAGATTGGCAGGAGCCCCTGCTTCCAGCTCAGTGGCACATTGGTGCGTCAGTGACTTCAAGGAGTCTTTGGGTATTAAATCTTCTATAGTCTGCTGTCACTGGGCTCAGAATTTTTTTTGTATTCTCTACTTTTGATTCTGGATTGTTCAGTTTCCCTGATTGTGATGTTTTTCTTTTTCTCTTACTGTTAAGTAAATCCTAACTAGGGGAAATGAGCAAAATAATGAGGATTTGCAGAACACATGAATTGGGCACGTTCTTGGTATACCAGCATAAAAAGAATGGAAAAAAAGGATAATGGTGAAAACAGGCTATTAAAAAAAATTCAAGAATACTGTCAAAAAAAAAAAAAAGAAAGAAAGAAATGGCTGCTGTTCTAAGAAGACCTCAGGATGCTGGGCATGGTGGCGCATGCCTGTAATCCCAGCACTTGGGAGACTGAGGCAGGAGGATGAGTGCGAGTTCGAGACCAGCCTGGGCTAAAAAAGTGAGCTCAAGGCCAGCCTGAACTGCATAGTGAGACCCTGTCTCAAAAAGACAAAAAAAAAAAAAAAAAAAAAAAAAAAAAAAAAAAAAAAAAAAAAAAAAAAGACCTCAAGGACCCAGAATCCTTCTAGCCTATGTTTTATCATTTCTGAATTTGATGAAGGTGAAGCCTGCATCCTCATGTTCTATGACGGCAGCTAGGGCTCGGGTCATCTCATCTACATTCCAGGCAGCATGAAAAAGTGGGCAGATATCATTGATATCTTAAGGGAGCTCCTGGAACCAAATAAACTTCCACTTATATCACTATCCTGAATTTAATCATGTGGCCATAACTACCTTCAAAGCCACCTGGGAAATGTAGTCTTTTTTCTAGGTGGCTTAAAATGAAAATTGCGTTGCTGTGTTAGAAACAGAGACAGGAGCCCATGAGATGGCTCAGTGGTCTAAAGCACCTGCTTAGGCAACCCTTGCAGGGACTGTGGTTTGATCCCTGGCACCACATGCTGCGCCAGCCCCACCCCCAGGGCAGGCTGAGCCAGCCATAATACTAATACTAATACTAATACTAATACTAATACTAATAAAAAAGGAACAGAGACAGTCTCCACCACAGATGGTATCATACATCTCTGAACAACTCCAGGGGAGTGTCTGACACCAGCCTCAAGGGCTGAGGAGTAGGACGGCACAGCCTCTGGATCTGAACATCATTTTTGTTACTTAAGCAGCTGTGTGACCTTGGCAAGTCACTTAAACTTTCTGTGCCACAGTTTCCTTATCTCAAGGATGAGATTAATAGCATTGGTCTTAATAGCATGGGGTTATTATAAAGTACCAATGAACATCTCCACAGAGATCCCTTGAAAGAAGGACTGCCACATAGGGTGTGCCCCGTGAGTGGCAGCCACTACTATTCTTGTGGCTAGAGGTAGACTTGCTCAGGACTGGCTACGTCTGACATCTCTGAGAGCACAGGCCCTTTATTTAAGCTTAGGAAGTGGAGTGTGAAGTCTGTAACTAAGGCTTCCAGAAAGTCCTGTCAAGAAGTACAGATTTATTTCCCTTCACCTTGAACCTACCTGAATCAGCCACAAATCTCACTTTGATGACAAGAAAGTGATGGGACGGACCCTGTGCCAATCCTGGGCCTCAGCATCAGAGATCTGGTGGCTCAGACTTTTGTTCCCTTGGCAGCCAGCTGCCTCAGAAAGAAGTCTTGAGGCTGTGCTGGAGAGATTAAGCCTTAGGAGGGAGAGAGGTCCAGGGAGCCAGCGCCTATGGTGTTAGAGAAAACTAGAGTTAACTGACCCTTCCCCTTTCAGTTCCAGCCACTAAAGCCAAATGTAAGGGAGGGAGGAGGCAGGGAGGTGGCAGAAGTGGCCCCAGACAATTCCACACAGACCAGAGCTGCCTGGGAAGCCCACAGAATCGGACACAATGACCTGTTTCAAAGCTGTGAAGTTTGAGGTATGGGGCTCAAGGCCCGTCCCAGGGGTGCCCTTGGGGTTGGGCCCACAGTGCATCTGGCTCCTCAGCTGATGATGACTTCTGAGAACAAAAGATCCCTAGGTAAACCTCCCTTCTAGAAACTGACCACCACTTAAACTTCTCAAGGGGGCTGGGGAGATAGCTCTGTGGCATAAGTGTCTGCCTGGCAAGTTCAAGGTTGTGAGTTTGAACCCCGGTCCTGAAAAAAAAAAAAAAAAATTCTCAAAACAAGTCCACAGCATTGAATATTCGAACCTCTACTGCCACAATTTTCAGAACATCTAAAATGTTACAACTGTGTACTTTCCACTGGTATGAGGAATTTAGCACCTTGGGCAATTTTAAAATGCAGCCTTCAAGTTCTCTAAAGCTCCTCCCATCAAGAATTAGGGTTTCAATTGGGCAAGATGGTACATACCTGTAATGCCAGCATTTGGCTGAGGCAGGAGAGCCACAAGTCCCACCTGAGCAACTTAGCAAGACTCTATCTCAAAATAAAATATAAAGAACTGGGGATGCAACTCAGTGTGAAGGCTCTGGGCTCAACCCCATGCCACATCATCACCATCACTATCATCATCATGATAGGGTTCTAAGTGAGATGTGACGGTGTACACCTGTAGTTCTAGCTGCTTGGAGGCTGAAGCAGCAGCATCACTTGAGCACAGGAGTCCAGGGCCAGCCTGGGCAACAGAGTAAGAGCCCTGTCTCCTATAAGATAAAAGAATACACACCAAAAAAAAAGAAGAATCGAGGTCTGCATTCCCTGCTCTTAAATCTGAATGGGCTCATGACTGTTTCAATCCATATAGCATGGCTCACAAGAGACAAATGTGACTGATGGGGCAGGCTGAGAAAGGCCCACGTGACATCCACCTGGGTGTTGTTGTGGGGAAAGGCAGCCACCACATAAGAGTTCAAGGACCTTAGACTGTCCTGCTGGGAAAGGCCTGTGTAGGTGCTCCACACCCAGCCTACCTGCCTCTGAGTAGCCTCTGTGGATGCCACACAGAGCAAAAGAACCACTCTGCTCAGCTCGAATTCCTGATCTTGGCACACAATCAAATGTGCCAATGAATGTCACTAAGTTTGAGGTGGTTTGTTAGGTAGCAGTAATGACTGAAAAAGTGCCACAAATACATTGTCTTGAGTGAAACTGAGTGGCCCTCACCTAATAGAAGCCATAAGCCAACTCCATGCAAAGCCTCAAGCTGGGATCTCTGTGTCCTTTATCCTACATGGGAAAGGGCAGGCTGTCCAGTTAAGGGGGACCATGGCACTCGGACACAGAAGGACTTTAGTTTCAGTCCTGGCCTGTCCTGCCCTGTGCTGACTGGTGTGATCCTGCAGAAATTGCTTACATCTCTCTAGTCTTAACCTCCAAAGTGAGGAGAGTGCCACATCCTTTCTAGTGCTGATGTCAGAATTCAGTGAGTTGACCCTGCAACGCATCTGATCGCCAGATGCTCGGACCTGGGTTTCCAGTGAATTCCCAATATCCAGAAGTCTCTGCTTGGGTTCTGAAAGCTGTCACTTGGCTTTCTGAATATGGCCCACCCGTTCAAGTGGCAAAGGAGTTTGGGCCATTGGATTCATGGTCAGCTCCCCTCCCAGTCTCCTATGGACCCTTGGTCTTGATGCTGGAAGGCTGCCTCATTATGAGCCACGATGCAAGACATTGGTGGCCAGCCCCAGCCCACGTGCCTTGAAGCTTCGGCCCAGTAAATACAAGTCTTGCCAACATCAAAACTTGAGTCATGGGTGAGTGACAAGCTCTGGGCTGAGCTTTGGTTTCCTTCACCCAACAACTATAATCACATAGGTCGTTAAAGGTTTTTTTTTTTTTTAGGCAACTTTAGAATTGGCTGAACCAGCGGAATAATTTCCTGTACTATAGTTTCCTCCTCCTAATCCCCCATCCCCTTCCCCACCCCCACCCCCAGCAAAACTCAATGCGACAGAAGCTACAAAGGACCTTGTTGCTTAGCAACAGGAGTGAAGCTAATCAACACAGCTCTGAATATTAATATTTTTCCCAAACACGACTTATCCTGAGATTGTGCTGCAAACGCAAGGCCTTCCTTTTGATATAAACAGTCATTTTTTTAAAAACATCCATAATTAATTTCACAATGTGTGCTCATTTCCTTCGGTGGTAGATTAGCCTTGTTAAATAATAATAGTAGCACCGACAACACTAACGCTGTGCGGCCTTTGTCCAACACACGTAGTCGGCATTTTGTAATTCTGTCAGCCTCAGCAAGTCCTGGGGAGAGTAGATGGTGTCAGTGTTTAGACACATTCCGGAGCTGGAGAAACAGACAAACCCAATCCAAAGAACTGTTCCCCAAACCTGGTAGTTTCCCTCTTACTTTTTTGACCTGCCTGTAACACGGTGGAACCACGGTACCCTTCGGCTTCCCCTTGCTCTGGGCCAGCGGGATGGTGAGGGCATTGCTCTGGTTCAGCTCTAGTGTTTCTAGGCAGCCCAGGAGGTGCCTGGGGTAAACCCGCAGACTGGTGTGGGTTAGCATCTGTCAGCCACATCCTTCAAGGTGAGCACGGAGGGAAAGATCAGGAATTCAAAGAGCAGAGATGAAGCTGACCTGGTGGCTTAATGGCCAAGGCTAGGGTGTTTAGTTCAGTGTAGGTTGGTTGTCTAGTGTGTGCCAGGTCCCAACTTTAGTAATGGAAGAAGAACAGAGAAAACACTGTGTGGGAGTGGGAAGCAAAGGGCTCCTCAGCCAGCTGTCAGAAGGTGGCAAGGATGTGATAGAGGTGATAGTCATATCACAGAAGTGACATCTCAGCATCTCTGAGGAGCTGGCTGGTTTGTTTCACTGCCTTGCAAGCCAGGGAATACCTACTCCCTCCATAGTTCAATGCAGTGACTCATAGCCAGGTGTGGTGGTATGCTCCCGGAACCCTACACTTGAGAGGCTGAGGCAGGAGGCTTGTGAGTTAGAACCCAGCACTGGCAACTTAGTAACTTAGGAAGACCTAATTTCAAACTAAGAAATAAAAAAGGGCTGGTGATGTGGCTCAGTGCAAAGGCCCTAGCAGAAATCTCCAGTACTACAAAAAAAGGATGTCTCAGGTGCAGACCTCCTCTTGGCCTTATTCAGGTTTGTTTCCTGTGGGCTTAAGTAACGTGTCAATAAAGTGCTCCCAACTGAAATGGTTTCAACTAGAAAGGGACTGCACTGTGAAGTTCAGGGCACTATGCTTGTATTAATCTCATCGTTATCACTTTAACTAAATATCCAAGAAAGTCAACTGAGAGGAAAAGGAATTTGATTTACCTCATGGTTTCAGAGGTTCAGTCCATGGGCAGCTGGTTCAATGGCAGAAACATCAGTGCGGAAGGGCATGTCAGAAGGGCATGGCAGAAGAAAGGAACCTACCTCGTATCACCCGGGAGGCAGAGAGCAGGCAGAGAGCTAGACAGGAAGGGCCAGGGACCAGACAGAGTCCCAAAGGCACCCACCCATGACCCATGGAGATACTCTGAGAAAATGTGCTTAACTAATCTCCTAAGTGTCTTTCGAGCTAGTCAAGGTGACAGTCAAGTTGAACCATCAAAAAGCTGAACCAAGCCATGTCTTAGGCATGCTTTTTTTTTCCTGTCCCAGCTCTCTTTCTGTGTGAACTCCATCATCAGAGTGGCTCGCTGAGGAAGCCCCCTGTAACTGTAAGGCTTGCTCATGCTCACAGTTTGTAAGCTTTCACACCTGGAACACCAATGTAGGAGTCGCTCACCTGTGAACCAGCCACTGTGACTGAATGGAATCCTCTGATGGGCCACATGTGGGTCACGCACACATAGGCTGCCAGATAAAATAAGGCGTATTCAGTTACAATTGAATTTCAGGTCAACAATGCTTTTTCTTCAGTGCAAGTATGTTCCAAATAGTGCATGGGACACATTTATACTACCAAAACTATTTATTTTTCACCTAAAATTTGAATTTAACAAGTTACACAGTATTTTTTTCCTGAAACCCAGGCCAGGGAGCATGGGGAGCAAGAGGTGGGTTGTCCCAGCCACGCCCTTCTGTGATGAGTACTGAAGCTACTTAAGGCTCAGAGGTTTTACAGAGGACAATGGAAACCAGGCTCCCTGGCAGAGCACCACCTCCTTCACAATAAATGGTTTACTAAGTCTCCTTTGGTTTTTAGGGTGGGGTGGGGGGATGTTATCTCCTTTAGTCAAAGGATAAGAAGAAAGTGGAGAGGAAAAGAAACCCATAAACCACTCCCCTAGGGAAATATTGACCTCTCCTTTCTGGCTCATACTGGAATGTTGCCCAAGGGCCCATGTATTAAAAAGCTTGGTCACTAGCTGGTGGCGCCATTAGGAGGTGGGGGAGCCTTTAGATAGGTTCTGGTGGGAGGAAATTAGGCTATTTGGGGCTGCCCCTCAAGGGGACCTTGGGGCCTCATCCTTGTGCTCTTCACTGTGGTGCTCTGCCTCACAACATGTCCAAAAACAATGGATTCAACAATCATACTCTGAAACCATGAATACGCCATTCCTCCTCTGAAATTGGTTTTCTTGAGTATTTTATCACAGCAACAGAAAACTGATTAGCACATTATTTTAACTTGCCAGTTGTTCCAGAAACTACTGAGCCACCAATGAAGACAGATGAGCATCATAGTCTATTGGGGACAGGGGCTCCCTTACAACAGTAATGCAACAGTGTCCCCATCCTGTATAGCTGCCCAGGGGCCTGTCACTCTTTCGCATACCAGTCAAACATACCAGTGCTGGAATCTTTCCTCCCTTTTCTGAGAGCTTCCACTTGGGGCTGCAGTCTGCTCAGCCCTACAGGATAGGATAAAAGGGACAGCGACAGGGAATGAAGAACCCGTCCCTTAGGGCAGCTGGAGGATGAACACCTTATTCTGTCAGTCCAAGGGTGAGGTGACTGTGATACTTTATGTTGTCTCCTAGGACCTCCTTTAGGCATTTTTTGACCTGTCTGTAACATTGTTGACTTCCTGTAGAACTAAGTTCCAGTTTCCAGAGAAGCAACTTGCTTGACAACAAACTTTTTTTTTTTTTAATGAGCAGAATAGATTTATTGAGAGAAAGAAAGCTCCTGTCCAAGAAAGGGACAGCAGGGGGGTCCCAAGTGGGCGTCCCCCGACAACAAACTCTTTTGCCTTCCCTTCCCTGTCTCATTTCCCCCAGTCCTTATAAATAAACTTTTCTGCACTGAAATCCTTGACTCAGAATCTGGGGGAAGAGATCTAGGAGAGCCGCAATGAGGCCTAGGAATAGGCATTCTATTGTAAGTTCCCTCAGATAATTGGAAATTCCTTCCAGAATCCAACAACTCCAGCAATGTTTGTGGAACCAAGCGCAAATCCCACATTTTGCTGTCCCCAAGGAAGAGAGAGCCAATCATTTGCAATAAGAAGTTGAGTTTGCAGTTCAGGGAGCTGGAGCCGTGTTGTTCTGGGCTTAGGACCCACAGTCAGGAAATGCCGGTGTGGATAAGCCTTCATTTGGTGTCAGGAAGGAGACAAACCTCTTTCTGCATCCCTATTTTCTTCCCCTGCTGTACATTCTGGCTTTTCTTCACCTCATCTTACCCCAACACCCCCCATTACCCTACATCACCCCTGCTCTTTTAATTAGTAAGCATTCTGCAAACGATCAGCACTCTGGGCCTGTTAGCATGATGAATGAGCAATTAAAACTACATAAGCAATTACACCCGCTCCAAATTCTCCCCATTCAGCCCTGGCAGCATGTTGGGGGGGAGGGTCAGCCCTTAAGCCAGAGGACGGGGTCCCTTTGAGGCCCAGGGGAGGCCACTGGTGACCTCCCCCCTCAGGTAACCAAGCCCCCCACCCCCAGGCTCTGGGTCAAGCAGCGGAGAGACTTCTCCATGACCACTTGGTCTTGTCAGACAGTCTTCCCCAATGTTTTAAGAAAGACACTAGCTTGAAAAAATTCCAACCTGCTGGTGGAACATTCTTGCAGAAATAAACCACGAGGAAACAAAGAGGAACAGTGTGCCACAGTGAGGTTGGGTAGAAAAGTCTCCTCACAAGGCATACAGTGAAGTATAATAAACATTTGAGTCTCAGAAAGGCTTTCATTCCAGGGGCAGAGCTGTACATAAGCAAGGAACAACCCCATTTTTAAGTCCTGAATCTCAAGCCTCCTGAGAGAGGCAGCAATAGGCATAGCCACTTACCAGGAGGGGTCCTGGAGTCTACTGTCTGGTATTAAGGGAAATCAGTAAGGGCCAGGTAGGGAAGGAGATGCTGGGCAAAAAAACGGAGCCTTGAAAACAGGAAACCTTCCCCTCCCAGCTGAGTCACCTCTAGCTATGTGTCATTTTGAAGAAAAAGGTGTCTAAATAAATGGGGAAACGCACCCAGTGATATCAAACAAATATTAATGGGCATGAAAAAATCAAACAAGCACTAGTGCAATCGTATTGGAGGATCTCAATACCCCACTGTCACAAAAAGACAGAAGAACTGGACAAAAACTCAACAATGAGGGGCTGGGGAGATAGCTCAGTGGCACAAGTGCCTACCGGGCAAGTGCAAGGTCCTGAGTTTGATCCCTGGTACCAAAAAAAAAAAAAAAATTAGAACTGAACTAAACTTTTACACAAATGGACTTAGTACATATCTACAGAGTTGTTGTAGGCAGCTGAGTTAGATAGAAATATTATAGGCAGTTAGACAGGGCCAGGCCTTCAAAGAGACAGTATGGGAGGAAACATGACTTTGCAACTTTGGAAAGACACTCCCTGCTGTGGGCCAAACCTCAAGACAAAAGAGTAAACATAGCCAGGTGTGGTGGCACATGCCTATAATCCCAGCACTTGGGAGGCCGAGGCAGGACGATTAGTGTGAGTTCGAGACCAGCCTGGGCTACAAAAGTGAGTTCAAGGCCAGCCTGAACTGCATAGAGACCCTATCTCTAAAAGACCAAAAGAAAGGGTAAACAAACGGAGCCATATACTTCCCTCAGAATGGGCACCAGGATTGATATTCAAAATAGGTATCAATCACCTTGAAAGAACCCAAAGGAGTCACTAACCCAACCCCCAACAGGAAGTGACCCTATTCCGTATTCATGCCCACTTGCTATGAGATTCGATATTTGGTTTCCCCATTTTATTCCAATTTAATCACTTTTTTTTTTAACGTATTTTGTTTGTTTCTGTATTTATTTATTTTATGGCTGTCTCAGCCTGCCCTGGTGGTGGAGCTGGCGCAGCATGTGGTGCTGGGGATCGAACCGCAGTCCCTGCAGTTGCCTGAGCTTTCCTAAGCAGGCGCTTTAGACCACTGAACTATCTCACTGGCCCCGATTTAATCACTTTTACCTGAGCAATGGTGCTTGTAATCTCATTGGTTGACCATGGTTTTGTCCCACTTCATGCCCCCTTAAGGAAGTTCCTACGTTCTCTAACACCTTAGACCTGCCTCACCATATGGTTTTCCTCCTTAAAAGCCCCTGGAAGAGACAGCTTCTGGGAGACCACTCGCTGGGGCCTCCCCTTCTGTCCCTCTCTTGGACAGGAGCTTTCTTTCCCCCAATAGATCTATTCTGTTCATAACCTCTGTTTGTTCCTAAAATTCATTCTTTGGTTTTAGAGAACATAAACTCTTGTCCCAGGTACCTATCAGGTCAGGAGTTTCATTTTTTTCCCTATATCAGAGTGTTTCACCCCACATCAGAATATACATTTTATCAGCTGTGTATAGGATATTCTCCAAAATAAGCCATACAACAGGCATAAGTAAATATAAAGAAATTGAAATTATCCCATGCATATTATCAGATCATAGTACCATGACATTGGATATCAATGGCAAAAAAACCACAAGAACATCTTGAACACAAGGAAATTATGTAATACCCTCCTGGGTCGCAGATAAAATTAAAGAAGAAATTAGACAGTTTCTACAATAAAGTAATAATGACAATACAGCGTACCGGAACTTATGGGACACAATGAAAGCAGTCCTAAGAGGGAAATTTATAGCAGTGAATATCCATATCAGGAAAATAGAGCAAGCACAAATAAATAACTTAATGGTGAACCTCAAACTGAGAGAAAATGAAGAGTTGACTAGGGTAAGGCTTATACGAGGGAAGAAATTATAAAGAAATTATAATACAAAAATGAATGCATTAGAGACTAGCAAAACAATACAAACTATCAATGAATCAAAGAGTTGGCTCTTTGAAAATTTAAATAAAATTGACACACCCTCATCCAACCTTATCAAAAAAGGAAAGAAAGACTCAAATCTACACAATTGGGAATGAAAAAGGTGAAATCACAACAGACCCTGCAGAAATCCTGATCATCTACTTTGAAAACCTGTATTTTAATAACATGGAAAAGGCACAAGGAATGGACAGATTTCCAGATGCATATGAATTACCAAAGCTGAATCAAGAAAACATAAACATCCTAAATAAACCAATACCAATCAGTGAAATAGAAGATGTAATTAAAAATCTGCCTACAAAGAAAAGCCAGGCCCTGACAGATTCATTGCTGAATTCTACAGGAAATTCAGAGAAGATCTAACACTACCACTTTAATGAAATTGAAAGGGAAGCAGTACTCCCAAGTTCATTCCTGAAAGTAAGCATTACCCTGATACCAAAACCAGAGAAGGACCCAGCTAAGAGAGACAACTACAAGCCAGTCTCTCTAAGGAACTTAGATACAAAAGTCCTCAGTAAGATACAGGCAAACAGAATGCAACAAACTACCAAGAAGATTATACACCATTGTACAAATGGACTTAGTAAAGTCCAACTCCAAATGGGATTCATCCCAGGGAAGCAGAGATGGCTCAATAGAGGTAAATCAATAAATGTAGTACAGCATATTAACAGAGCGAAGGACAAAAATCATATGATCACCTCAGTAGATGCGGAAAAAACTTCTGACAAAGTCCAGTACCCATTCATGATTTTAAAACTCTACATAAAATTGGAATAGATTATCTTTACCTCAACCCAATAAAAGCCATGTATGACAAGCCAAAAGCCAACATCATATCATTGGACAGAAACTGAAAACTTTCACTCTAACATCAGAAACAAAACAAGGATGTCCACTGTCACCACTTTTATTCAAGATACTTCTGGAAATATTAGCCAGAGCAATTAGACAAGGGAAAGAAATAAAAGATAGGAAAGGAAGAATTTAAATGATCACTATTTGCAGATCACATGATATTCTACATAGAAGACTCCCAAAACTCCACTAAAGAAAAAAACGGCTAGATTTAATAAGCAAATTTAGTAGGATAGCTGGATACAAAATCAACACTAAAGAGAAGGAGAACTCAGCAAACCACCTTCACTTTGGAATGATTGCACACAGCCTTGCTCTTGCCCTCTTGTCGCTTGGCCAGCTTGACCTTGACCCTACAAAGAAGCGGAGGCCTTCCAATACTTGCGGAGTCTGAGTGCTTCAGATAAGGCCAAGCAGAGAAAAAATAATTTGGTCTGTGTATCAGCAGAAGTACAATTGCCTTGAGCACCTGTCTCTGACTTGTGCTTAACTGAGGCACGCATGTCTATGTTGGGTTCTCCCACTGCAGGACCTGCCACAGCTTCAAATGCAAGTACCATCACCCCTTGGATATCAGTTCTAGGCTGCCATTGTCCCTGTGGATGCCAAAATCCATGGGTGTTCAAATCCCCTGTATAAAATGGCATCATGTTAACCTATGCAAATCCTCTTATATACTTGAAATCATTTCTACATTTTTAAAATAATACCTTGTATAATGTAAATCCTATGTAAATAATTGTTATCCTATATGGTTCAGGAAACCAGAACAAAATTCTGTACACATTCAGTTCAGATGTAATTTTTTTCCCAAATATTTTCCATTCACAGCTGGTTGAATCCTTAGCTACAAAACCTAGGATACAGAGGGCTGACTGGTTTATTGGAGGAGAAAGTGAAACAGGGAAGGGATCTCATTAATGCCACTTGCTAATATCAAGTCACTTTTGGCTGTGGGAAACTGGGGTGTGGCCTCTCTGGGTTAACCCAAGTGAGGTGTCAGGAGCCTCACCAGTTTGTGAGTTGCCGGGAGGCTGCCAGAAGCAGGATCTTTAACTTGCCTAATTGCCAGAATCTGGGGAGTGGGGTGCTTCCGAGCCCAGAAAAAATAAAAAGCCCCCATACAAAAAAAAGAAATGCAGGTGCTCCAGTGAAGACACTTTAATTCCATGATGTCACAGTCACTAGCATAGGTAGCTATTTATGCTTAAATGAAACTGTGGAGGTGGCACACACCTGTAATCCCAGCTACTGGAGGCTGAGGCAGGAGGATCGCAACTTGCAGGCCAGCCGAGACAACTTGGCTAGGCCCTATTTCAAGATAAAGTAAAGCACTGGGGATGTGGTTCAGTGGTGAAGTGTTTGCTTAGCACGGGCAGAGCCCAGTGTTCAATCTTCAGCATAGTAAATAAATTTCAATGAGTTAAAATGAAATAAAATGTAACATCCAGTTCCTCTGTCATAATGACAGCATCTCAAATGCTCAATACTCCCACATGTGCCTAGTGGCCACCATGGTTGTTCACATAAATGAAGCAGGTGTGTTGTTGTCCTTGGCGCTCTCCCCTCCCCCTCCTTCCTAGTTGCCACGCAATGGCCAATTTTTCCCCTACTATGCCATTCTACCTTGCCCTTTCCTCCTGGAAGCCAGCCAACTGTAGAGTGAATCCACTGAAACTGTGAGCCAAACAAAACCTCTCCTTTAAGTTTCAAGTGTCTAGTAGTTTGTCCCAGAGACAGTAAAATGACTAATACAAAGTAGTTCAACTTTATATAAAGACATAGGCAAATATGGCAAAATGTTAGCAGTTGGTGGCTATGCTGCGCTGTCTTAGTAAGTTTTATGTTGCTGTAAGAGAATACTGAAGGATGAGAAATTCATAAACAATAGAGCTTACTTCTCACAATTTTGATCTTTGGCTGGAAAGTCAAAGATCGAGGCATCAGTACATTTTATATCTGTTGAGGGTTTGATCTCCTCTTCTGAAATATCAATCCAAATGATGCATCTTGCAGAGGGGAAGAAACTGCTCTCCATTTGGTAAAATGACAAGGAGAGGCCAGAAGGGAGCCTAAACCTGCATTTTTATGCCACTACCAGTCCCATCCAGAAGGCAAAGCCTTGTGACCTAATCACGTGTTAAAGTTTCCACCTCCCAGTATTAGCACAGTGGCAACTAAGTTTCAACATGAATTTTGGAGGGGATTTTCAAGCCATGGCAGGTAAACAGGGACAATGTCCAGGTGTCTCCTTGTGCTACCCTTTGATCTTTTCTTATGTTTAAAGATGTATTTATAAGGGCTGGCCAGATACCTCAGCAGACTAAAGCGCCTGCTTAGGCAGAGCACAGCAGTCAGGGTTCAATCCCCAGCCTGCAATGCTGGTCCTGCCCCTGGGGGGTGCTGAGGCAGCGATTGAGACTGGGTGTGGTGGTGCACCTGTAATCCTAGGGCTTGGGAGGCTGAAAAAGGAGGATCACTATGAGTTCAATCTACACAGTGAGTGGGGCTGGGGGGGATACCTCAGTGGATTGTGTTTGCATGACAAGCATAAGGTCTTGAGTTCAATCCTGATACTGCAAAAAAAAAAAAGCTTAAAATGTAATAGTAAACCCTGAGCTCTTAGTGAGTCCCACTGGCCTTTTAGCTGAGAAAAGCAATCCCACCATCCATATCTTCAAGCTTCCTTGCTTTTCCATGGCAATGCCTCACTGTTATCCTGGACTGTGGTCCCTCTGCTCTGCCCTTTCTGCCTAGGCCCTGTGCAGTGCTCTGCCGTTGGCACAGGGAGATCTCTGCTCAGCATGGTATGCTGTGTTGTCCTGATGCCTTCAGCCTTCTGTCTCTCTAATCTTTACAGGAGGCACTAGCCAGAGTAACAGCTCAAGAAAAAGAAATAGAACTATCACAACTGAAAAGGAAGTAGAACTTTGTCCTCAGCTGATACATTTGTGTCTTTAGAATATTCAAGGAAATGCACAAAGCACTAGAACTGATACGTGAATTTAGCAAGATTGTGGGGTACTGGGTGAATATACAAGAGCCGACTGCTTTTCTACTTGCAAATGTGGCAAAATGTGTGGGAAATGCAAAAAGGCATATATAAATGTATCACTTAGGCAAGAAGAAACCATCTTCCATCCCCACTACCCTTCCTCTGCTCCAGTCCTGTCCCTGGCCTGATCCCAGTGTCCTGCCAAGCTCTGCCTTTGCTCATCAGCCCAAATGCCCCTCTGCCAGGATAAGTCAGCACCACCCTCTGAGTGCCCTCTGAGGCCTACCCCTGTGCCCGGCCGACTGCCTTCCCACCTTTCCACGCTGACCTTCCAGGACCCTTTCTAGATCACAGTGCTGCAACTTGAATCCACGGAAGAAAGCAGGCAGGATTAACAAGGCTTCACCTCAGACCCCCATCCTTGATTTAACAACTACGGACTCAGGCAAGTCACAGACGACATTTGTCCCTTGTTAAAAATAGTGTGTGCTCATCATTACACCACCTTCTACCCCATATCTATGCACAATTATGTGTCCGTTAAGAGTACACATTTTAAAGGAGACTAATAACGCTCATCTGTGTGATGGCTTTGGAGTTTGAAGAGAGTCAGGCCAGGGGGAAATTGCTTAGTGTCAGCAGATTTTCAAAGAATAGGAGTGGCTGATTATATTTGAACAACACTGGGCTTTTGCTTTTCTCATCTGCAAGAGGAATGAGCCTAGCACTCACGGGAGGGAACCATAGTTTCAGCTCATGTAGGACCATTTGTGTAAAGGGCTTAGGCCTTACAACTGGAGTCTTGGCCGTGGGAGTGCCGTGAACCCAAAGCAGGCAACACTGCAGGTTTCACATTGCTCCTGGCCCCTTCCAAGCATGGCTCACTGGTGGTAAAGTGCTTAGAGATTTTCTTCGGACCACTCTCTGTTTCTAGTTAGACTTTATCACGTCTCCCTTGGTTTCTGTGGTGTAGGAGTAACTATCTGGGATCCAGCTGAAGGGAAATCAAAGTGCGGCTACTATGAGGTTTTGTTTGTGGGTTTGAACCCCTTCCGTGCAAAGTGGGCTTTAGGTGTCCCACACTGCAGTGCAGAAATGGCCTTTACTGTCCTCTGGGCAGATTCACCCACTGTGGAGATGTGCCTATGCATGCAGAGGTCACCTCGAGATATAAATGTGTCTGTCCTGGGTAGCTATTACAACAGAGCAGGTCATCCCAGAGCTCAGGGGCTTAAACAAAATAATCATTTGTTTTGCTCGCAAATCTGCAGTAGCCACGGCTTGTCAGAAACGGCTCATTGCTGCTTGGCATGACATCAGTGGCTGGAATCATCCGAAGCTTCCTCGCTCACTCTGCTGCCTGGCTGTGGCCTCTCCACGGTGCTAGGGTTACCCAGGTGTGTGTCTGGAGAGGACCGTCAGGAAGCTGTAGTGCCTTATGTGACCTACCTCAGAAGTCACACAGTGACATCTGCTGTGACATCACAGACCACTAGGAGAAGAGGAAAGAAGACAAAAGAGGCCCCATTTCTCCCTGAAGAGTGTCAATGTTGCATTCCAAGAGGGCTGGTTGTGACAATTGTGGAAATGGAATTAGCCAGTGTCGTGTGGCTTACAAGCCCCACAAGCAGGCAGGTACCAGGGAAAAGCCACGCGTGACACATGTGCAGCCAGAAACTTGCTGTTGGAACCTTCCACTCATCAGAGAGCAAAACTGTGACAAATCCTTCTCATCAATGCTTTGTGGAGACGGATATTGTTTTCTGTCAAGAAACACTCAATTTAATTGCATATGCAATTAATAATACACTATGTATTTTTATTTCTTTTCTGACCAGAAATGTACATATCATGTTGGGGGATTTGTGTGTTTGTTTGGCATAGAACTATAACAATCCTGCCAACTCTAGGAGTGTTTGAGAAATTCTACACACCCCAGTGTTTCTTGTTGCATCCGAGCATATCTGATACATCTGGTCTTGATGCTGGATACGGAAAAAGGTGCCCCCTGGGCCGGGTGCGGTGCACACACCTGCAATCACACTGCTCTGGGAGGCTGAGGCAGCAGGATGGCAAGTTTGAATCCAGTCTGGGGAACTTAACACCTCAGTGAAAACCTGTCCCAAAAAAGGGAGATTAAGGATGTAGCTCAACTCCAAGGCCCTGCGTGCAGTCCCCAGTACCAAAAAAAAAAAGTGATACACAAACTTGCCACTGATGTAGCACAATGTTCTGCAGAAACCAGTGCCCCAGAGACATAGCTATGCAGGCAATGGATGGCATAGATTTGTATAGAATTATTTTACTGATAATATTTTATTGTGTAACAGTGACATCAGTCTATAAGTCCATCAATTCCTGTAGCATTATTTTATTACTCAATATCTGCACAATATGTACACCTTAATTTCATGATGCCCATAATTTTTATGATTACTGATCATACCAAAATGCAAACAGAATAGATAGAAAGGTAGAATTATCTCTGTGGTAGCCAAAAACATAAACTGGAAAGAGAATATGTGGCGATTCTTCAAAATGTCACTCTTGTGATCTCACAATGGAAGCTAATTACCAGTGACAACGAGGGAACCTGCAAGAAACTTTACAACACTATCAGTACCTTTGTTTAAAGGTGGTCAAGCATGCAGGAAGAATGATCTTTTTATTGTCTCTATAGAAAACACGATTAAAAAATGGCCATCATGTCAAAAGATGATCAAAATTGTGCAACTCCCCAAAAAAGCAAGAGAAAAGGAAACGCTGAAGTGTTCCAGACAGTTAATTAGTGAAAATACTTCAATATCCTTTGGTTTGTGAAATTTGAGGTCACTGTGAGCTTTTGAATTTTCTAGTTGGTATTTCTCCTCTCACTTAAGCATCTGCCTTTATCCCAGATTCTGTATTTGAAATTTTGCGTTCCCTTTTTCTTTTCTTTTTTCTTTTTTGTGCTTCTGGGAATTGAACCCACAGCCTTCATGCTAAGCAACATGCCCAGCCATTTTGTATTTTCTTACTTTGAGACCAGATCTGTCTAAGTCATTAAGTTGCCCATGCTGGGCTTGAAATTGTGATCTTCCTGACACAGCCTCCTCAGATGCTGGGATTATAGGTGTGCGCTACCACACCCAGCTTGTGCCAATGCACCCAGCTAGCAGTATTTATTTATTTATTTATTTATTTATTTGGTACAGGGTCTTGCAACACGGCTCAGACTCATAGTGATCCTCCTGTCTCAGTCTCCCCAGTGCTGGGACTCAAGCATGTGCCACCATGCCCGAGTGGCCAGCTCGGTGAGGGACCAGTATGGCATGTGGTACCAGGGATCAAACCCTGGGCCTTGCGCTTGCCAGGCAGGTGCTTAGACTGCCGAGCTATCTCTCCAGTCCCAATCTTTTTCTTATGAAGACACCAGCCACAGTGCATTAGGGACCTGCGTGAACAATCTCATTTACCTTCACGACCTCTCTGAACATCAGGTCTCCAAACCGAGCAGCTCCCCATCTCCATGGAACTATAACAAACCCATTGCAAGAACAAAATATCGTAAGATGAGAATATATCAAACATACATAGCCCAGAGCACATCCCAGCTCAGCAGCCAGCACAACAGAGAGCATGGCAGTGTCCTCTCTAGGTTCTGGGGCTAACGAGGAGCTGCAAGACCACCACTACCCAGTGTCAACCAAGAGGATGGAGCACATAGCTCCACCTGGGAGGAGAGGAGACGCAGGTGAAACATTTGGAGTGCAGTGTCAAGTGGAACCATGGCAGGTGGGGTGGGGTCACACCCTGAGCTTCTGGGAATAAGGACTGCACTACGTGATTTCTGAGGATCCAGTTCAGCTCAGAACATGCCCAGATGCTGAGATGTACAGGCCAGGTCCAGCTTGCCCTGATGAAGCGCCTCAATTAGCACTTCTTGTCTCACCCAGCCAAGATTCCAGGCTGTCACTGAAGGGCCCAGCCTTCTTCTGGTCAGCGGGGGGCGCTGCAATCTTGCAGGAGAGGGAAAAGCCTGGGCTCCCCAGAGTGAGCAGCAGGGACCCTTCAGGGTCAATTTTTTTTCTTTTTTCTTTTTTATGTGTATGATACAGAGACTCATTGCACAGCTTAGACTCACAGTGATCCTGTTATTTTCAGCCTCCCCAGCACTGGTATTACAGGCATGTGCCACCATGCCAGATTTTAGTGGCCCAGTCAGTGTGCCAGAGTTCCAGGGCTGGCGAGGCATGTAGTGCCAGGGATCGAACTCTGGTCTCTGGGCTTGCCTAAGCAGGCTCTTAGTCTGCTGGCATATCTCATCAATCCCCAGAGTCTATTTTAAGGGACTTGAAAGCATTGCCTGCATGGTTCCTTCCCTGGTGAGGACACCTGGCTTGGCACAGGGAGGCATTTCTTGGCTCAGGGCAGGCTGGGTATCACCTCTGGGTCTCTCATCTGAAGCCCCTCAGGCTCAGCTGTTCCCACCAGCTGTGATCTGATGCTGTATTTTGGAGAATGTTTAGTGTCCACAGAGGTAGCCTCCATCTATGCTGAGCTGCCAGCCTGGGGGATCCAAGCTCTCCTCTGCTGCAGTGAATAGTCTGCTTCCTGAGGGGCTCCAGTCTGACCGTGATCATTACTGGTCACCAGGAGCAAAGCTAGAGCTGCAGCTGGCAGACAGCAAGCTAAGGGCTTCACCAGCACTGTGCGTAGGTGCCGCCCTGATGGCGTCACCATCTGTCTGGAACTTGATGGTGGGGGCACCTGCTGAGCACTGCTGGGAAGTAACTATTATGGCTCCTACTTTACAGGTACAGCAAGCGGAGCTCAGGGATGTTAGGTGACTTCTGTAAGATCACGTGGCTAGGGACTGCATGACCAAGTTTCAAACTCTAGACTTTATTTACTTATTTAATTTTTTTAAAAAATTTTATTTATTTATTTATTTTTATTGTGGCCACTTCATTCTGCCTTGGGGGCGGGGCTGGCACAGCATGTGGTGCTGGGGTTTGAACTGCAGTCCTTTCTTCTGCCTAAGCTTTCCTAAGCAGGCGCTTTTGACTGCTGAGCCATCCCTCCGGCCCTATTTATTTAATTTATTTATTTATTTTTGGTCTTTTTTTTCCTACAGGGTCTCACTACACAACTCATAGTGATCCACCTGTTTCCTGCCTCCCAAGTGCTGGGATTACAGGTGCGCACCACCGTACCCGGACTCCATTGCCTGCTCAGCGCAAGGCTGGTGCAGCAGGCCGGGCCAGGAACCGAACCCTGACCCTTGCACTTTCCTAAGCAAGTGCTTAATCTGCTGAGCTATACCGCTGGCTCTCAAACTCTAGACTTTATAAGGAAGACTTTTGAAGGATTTTTTTTTTTCCCATGAGTTCATGAAGCTTCCCACCAATCTATTCCTGCTTTGTCATTTTCTTAGCTGTAAACAAAAAGTCTGAAAGAGGGAGCAGTTTATTTTTCCAGTTTAGGGAATGAGTTAAGAAGCTGTTGAGCCCTATTCCTTTATTTTTCAGTGGGACATTATGGTACACACTGAAGTGGCCTTGCCAAAGCTACTCACAACCCTCTTTTCTCTGGTCTTCCATCATCAATGCTACAGAATTCAACTGTGCCTCTTCCAGACTTACAGCTAAGCAAAGGATGCATATCCCAGTTCCAACCAATGAGCTATAAATAAAGCTCTTAAATTGGGGCTTTCAGGAAAAAGAGAACCTTTTTCTTATCTCCTTTTTTTTTTTTTTTTTTTTTTTGTCTTTTTGAGACAGGGTCTCACTATGCAGTTCAGGCTGGCCTTGAGCTCACTTTTGTAACCGAGGCTGGTCTCGAACTTGCACCAATCCTCGTGCCTCAGCCTCCCAAGTGCTGGGATTACAGGCATGTGCCATCACTCCCAGACAGAACCTTTTTCTTTTACATCATTTGTTTTACGTACTCTCCTTTTTTCCTACCTGGAATAAAGTTGCAATCTCTGAAAGTGTAACAGCTATCTTGCAGTTGTGTGCACAAATGCCTCACGGAAAACAGAAGATCAATAAAATAGAAGGAGGCTAATGAAATGGTGGCTTTCTTGTTGCAAAAAACCAAAATATTGCTTGCACCCCTGTTGGCTCAGGTTTGTGTAACCTACAGCCAAATGCAGTCCTAGTTGGCACAAACATGCACATGGCATCCCTGGATCTGTGCTTTTCTTGCAAGGCTTAGCTCCCCAAGAGACTAAAGGAGCCTTGAAAGAACACCCCAGATGCCAGAGACATCATCCCAAGATCCCTTCTTCCAAACCCACTCCACCCAACATTTTCAAGAGACCGCAGAGTGTGAGAAGAGTGCTGCAGTGGTCCCAACAAGATTCTGTGGCTGAAGCGTGGAGGTCTGAGTACCTTGTCGCCCCTGTCCCCTGAACGAATGGCTCTTGGCACAGAAACCTTGCTGTGAGAGAGGCTGACCTGGTGACATGGTGTTCAGAAGAAGGCCAGAACAGGGAAGGACCCAGCCTGAGGCAAACAGGACAATCCCCAAGGCCCATCCCAATTAGGAAATTCTATGGTGCTGTGAATTAACACATACAAGAAATACCACAGGGCATAAGAGTGGAAACAAAGCAGGGTTTGGTGTCAGGAGAAAAAACCAATAACAACAAAAAACTAACTAGATATAAAAGCCTATCGCTCTCCTCAGTGACAGTCACTGCAGCAGAAATATCTAGTTCCCTGCTCTCAAGGAAATACAGCCCTGAGTTTTGCCCTGAGTACATGGTCACCTAGAATGAAGACTACATTTCCTGACCTTCTTTGCAGTTAGGTATAGCCATATGACTAGGTTCTTTCTCAGGGGGAGGGGGGGTCAGCCTGCCTTAAGGGTGGGTGTGGGAATCAAACCACCATCCCCTGTGCCTGAATAGGATTGCCCGCACAGGCACTTAAACCACTGAGCTAACTCAAAAACCCCCTTTATGACTAGGTTCTGAAGTAGGAAAGAAAGTATTGAGTGAAACTTTCAGGAAGTATCCTTAGAGGGAAAGACATGCATTTCTTCTCTCTTTTTATTCTTTATATATTCTTCCATTCTGCTCCCTGGGATGCAGATGTAATGGTTAGACCTCTAGCTGCCATACTGAATCATGAAAACCATGGCAGACCAATAGATGAATCCTTGATCACTATGACTTTGTGGAGGAGAGCTGCTTATGCTTAGACTCTGGTGGGAAAGAAAAGGAAAAAAAACTTACTTTGTTTAAGCCAAAGCTATTTCGGGTCTGTATACATACTTCTGACTGAAACATTTGTCTACTCTAGGGCAAGGTCTTGTGGCCTCTCTGGGTTTCCATTGATAACCTTTTCTATACAGTGAGAGTCAATGCCAATTCCACAGACTAGACTGTGCTTGGGTAGGAAAGTGACAGTATGTTTATCAGGCGCTATGAAAACTGCTCAGCACTATGAAAGTGTTAGACATTTATTTCTGGGAACCACAAAAAGCATGATAAGGGTGGGAGTTGGGGTGAGGATGGAGAGTGGTAGAAAACAATCTTAAATGCTGCATTCCTTCCCACAGTGCTTCCCAAAGATGCGGCATTTCCTGTCTCCATGGGACTTGGCCTCCCTTAGCTGACAGTGGTGATGGTGTAAGGAGATTGCGTTAGAGGCTTGCTAAATCCGGGAGCATTTATAGTCTCAGTGACATGACCTTATTAATACTAGACTAGCCAGACCTTTGGGGTAAGAGAGCTGAAGACTTTGCTTTTCTAATCGACAGGTCCATGGGGTCCTCCAGGAGCAATTTGCTTGTAGGCCAAGCCCTTCTTCTGGACACAGTGGTAGGACTCTCATGAGGCCACATGGGGGGTATAGAGGGCAGCACAGAGCAGCAGGTCTGTCAGTCAGAAGTCACACATGGACTACAGCTGGGGGTAACACCCCAGTGGCTGTGGATGGTGGAACAACTGGAAATTCTTGGTCCACCCCACCCCACCCCACCTTGGTGAACAGTACCCTATGGCCGAGGATCGCTGATAGGAGCCTACACCTGGGGTTGTTCAGGCCCCCGAAGATCTACCTTGTTCCTCCACAACTGGTGCTCATCTTCTGGTTCTCAGCAGTCTGGTCTGTTCCCAGCTCATCACGGTTCTTGGAGCTCCAGCCTAAACAGGTTAAAACTGCTATCTCCCAGACATCTCCCACAGGGATTCTACCCTAGCTACCACTCATAGCTGAGCACAGAAGGGGCCCTCCAGGCAAGTGTCACAGGCTTGGTTAGGCCTCTCTCTAATCCTAGCTTGTTCCATACAGCCCTGGACTCGCAGAAAGGCCTCTGGCAGCAGTGGATTGGAATCCAACAGCCAGGGAGTGTGGGAATGGGTGGGAATCTGGGCTGAGTGGAGTAGGGAAGTTGGCAGCTTCCTGTCTGCTGATTTAGCCTTCTCTGCCCTTCTTCCAATTGTGCTGAGCACTTGGAAGAGGTGGAACCCATGATAGTCAGGTCTCCACTAAATCCTGATTGAGCTGTGAGGCCTTTGCCCAGCAGGCATTGAGGCCAGTGGGAAAGTAGGCCCTGGGGGCAGGGGTACTGAGCCATTAGAGGATTCGAGGAGTGCTTGCTAGCCCAGGGGAGAGGCTAGAGAGAGCCCAGCTGAGGGATCAGGAACAGACTGAAGATGGTAGGCAGAGGCCGGAAGTGGCGACCCCTGCAAATGCCTCTCTTCTGGTAGGTTGCAGCTTGACTTGTCTCAAATGGGAGCGAAATAGGGCTCTGCTTTGGTGGCCCCTGGCTGGCTGCGGCTGCCAGCCAGCTGTACTCAGCCAACAGTTCAGATGCCTAACTCTCTGGCCCTGATCCAGTTCCAGCTTGGTAACTTGAAATCCTTTGCCTCGGGCTTACTGGGCAGCCAGAGGACCAGCTATTCTGGTCACCCTGCTGGCAGGGCCACACATGGTGTGGAGGATCCCAGCAGTACCCACCCTGGTCCCCTGGGCACTGATCTTTCCGGGACATGCCGTGTTCTGCTGGGACCTGCAACTTGCCTCCTCCCAAGGGCTTTCCTGCATTGCAGAGGGAGGCAGGGTGCCAGCGCCAGCAGCCAAGTTTCCCCAGAGCAGCCCTCAGGCAATAGCGAACAGGACTTACTGGAGAATGACCCTGCTCACTTACTGGGACAGCTGCCTGATTCTGAGACTTCCACACTGCTAGATTCCCAGATGTGCCTAGTGGGGTTGATCCCAGATATCCACATTGAGACGCTATTCCCAACACATTCCACGTCTGATCTTCCTCTATCGCCAGTCTCCACGGCCCCACCCTCTCACTGTTTCCCGGATGCTTCCTAAATGCCCTGGCTCCATTTAAATACTTTCCTTGGGGTCTTCTTCCGGGAGAGCTAAAACCAAGACACTAGGTTGATTAGAGTAGGTGAGGCTGAAACTTTCCAAAGGGTCAGAACTATGGTCATGACCTGGGGCCAAAGCCTAACTAAAGCACTAAAGCTCTGTGCTGCCCTGCAGTGACCCGTACAGCAGCAATTCACAGACTGCACATTTGTGTCCTCCTGAAGCCCACATGTTCTAGCTCTAGTCCTCAAGGTGGTGGATTAGAAGGTGAGGATTTTAGAAGCAACAAGGCCAATGAGGGTAGAGCCCTCATGAGTGGGATTAGTGCTCTTATAATGGAGGCAAGAGCAACCCACTCAGGACCCCTTCTGTCTCTCTCAGACAAAATCTTTCTTTCCCCCAGTAATTACTTTCCACTAAAATAATAATTTAAAAAAGAGGCAGGGATACAGCTCTGGCCTGGAGTACATGAGGCCCTGGGTTCCATCCCCAGCACCGCCAAATAATAAAAAGGAATAAATAAAAGAGGCCCAGGATCCAGCATCCTTGCTCCTTCTGCTGTTTGAGAATTTTGGGAGTAGGTGCCATCTCTGAACCAAGGAATGGACCCTCACCAGACACTGAATCTGCTAACACCTTGATCTTGGACTTCCTAGTATGCAGAGCTATGAGAAAACAATTTCTGTTGCTTATAAGCCACCAGCTGATGATATTGTGTTACAGCAGCAGCCTGAAGGGGCAAATCTTCCCTTAACAGACTATGAGCTTCCAGAGAGAGGCCAGAGCCCGACCCACCACACCCAGGCAGCCCAGCCCAATTGAGGGAGGTGCTCTGTAAAGTGAATGCAACTGACTTGAAGCTGATGCCAGAAACTTCTGCTCACCCATCGGGACAGAATCTTTCATGGCAACCCTCTCCATATTGTTTTCTAGTTATTCATATATTCTGTGCATTCATCAATTCATAGAAATATGCTAAGCAGCTGCTTCAGAAGAGGTAGCAAGCTAGGCTTCCTCACTCCTTTCTCTCTCTCTCTCTCTCTCTCTCTCTCTCTCTCTCTCTCTCTCTCTCGGTCTTTTTGAGACAGAGTCTTGCTATGCAGTTTAGGCTGGCCTTGAACTCATTTTTGTAGCCCAGGCTGGTCTCGAACTTGCAGCCATCCTCCTGCCTCAGCCTCCCAAGTGCTGGGATTACAGGTGTGCACCACCATGCCCGGCTCTTATCTGTTTCTTCACTTATCTGTGATCTATTGGTGATAAACAATCACAGTCATGTGCCTCACGTTTCAGTCAATGACAGCCACATAGAAGATGCTGGTTCCATAAGTTACTGTCACTTAGTGATGTCATTATCTGTTCTTAGTTTGTATAAGTACATTCTGTGATGTTCACACAATAATGAATCATCCATGATGCATTCTCAGAAGTGCCCCTGTTATTAAAGGACACATGATTATATTTGCATTTTAAATGAGGCTATTGAAGGTAGAAAATTTTTCTAAAGAATTGACTTTCTAATGAGTACACAGTGGCAATTGCTGATATTTTGAAATAGAGTAAGAGGCCCTGAAATGTTTCTCTTAATTAGAATATTCGACTCTGCCTGACATTCATAGGAAATAGGCCTAGCATTCTGACCCTTGGCCCCAGCCCCAGCAAGCAGCACACAAAAACAATGAAGTTGGTTTTCCAGGCTTTGACCACAAATCTGTGCATGGAGGCCCTTGCTAAGACTCACGTATACGGAGACACAACCTAAGCATAAACGCTCCCTTGAGCCCACTGTGCACACAAGGGTGGTCCCTTGCCTTCCCGGTACCTGCCTGCATCCCACTGTAAATGGAAATGCTGTGTGATTGACAGGCCAGCCAATGGCTTATATTTGGTTGGAATCTGAGATACCATTACCATGGCGACCACAGTCCCTGGCAGCTCTGTTATCTTCCATGCTCTGGGGAGTGGAGGGCGACACCTAGGAGACTTTCCTTCTGGAAGCCACCCCTTCATCCAAGAGTGCCTTTTAATTTCTCCCAGGGGGCCTTGCTGCTTTGGAGCACATTGGCTTTATACCTCCCTGTGGCTCTCCTTCTGCTAGTGGTGAGGGAGGTTTTAAGGAAAGTTGTTAAGCTCTAATCAAGCTCTCAGTCTCCTGGAAGCTTCTAGCTACTCACTCTCCCGGGGTATCTGATGCAGAGTCAGAGACCCACCCCTTCTCCACACAGACTCCTGTGCGTGGAGCCACAGTCACAGAATCTTTGCCCTGGAAGAAGGCAGTGGTGTGCACTGCTCAGATCTTCCCTGCTAAGAACTCCCCCAATTCATACACTTACATGGTAACTGCTAAAGTGATGGTAGTAGAAGGTGGTGATATAGGAGAAATGTAACTCCCAAAGTGCTAGACATCAGAAACACTGAGTTCATGTTCACTAAAATAGAGGAATGAATTCTAGGAACAATGGAGATTAAGATTAGGAAGAATTTATTAAGCGAAGGAAGGCATCTGTCTAAGAGGGAGAAAAGGAGGGCCAGAAAGTTAGTTGCCCACCAATACTGCTTCTCACTGGTGTTTTTTGAGCAAAGCCACAAAATGAGGCATGTTTAAGAGGGACAGAACTATAACCAATCAATAAAATTGCAAGTATAGTTGCTTAGGTAATATGGATCCAATGGAAAATCATGGGTGGATATAAGGTGGAACAAAACTATGGTCAACCAATAGGGTTACAAGTATATCACTTGGGGGCTGCGGAGATAGATAAGCTGTCTAAGTGCCTGTCTGGCAAGCATAAGGACCCAGGCTTGATCCCAGTACTGCATGCCATGCCGCTATGCAGCTCCCTGAAAACTGGGTATTGTAATCCCAGCACTTGGGAGGCTGAGGCAGGAGGATCAGTGTAAGTTCGAGACCAGCCTGGGCTACAAAAGTGAGCTCAAGGCCAGCCTGAACTGCATAGTGTCTGTCTCAAAAAGACAAAAAAAAAAAAAAAAACCTGGGTATTGTGGCACATGCCAGTAATATCAGCAGTGGGGAGGCTGAGACAGGAGAATTACTATGAGTCTGAGCCACATAGCAAGACCCTGTACCAAATAAATAAATAATTAAAAAAACAAGTATAGTCACTTGGGTAATATTGATTACATGGGGATCAAATGGGGAAGCAAGTCATGCAGCAAGCACACAAGAGCAGACAAGGACTTTTCTGGAAGGGGTCCTCCTTTTCTTAAGGTTTGGGTCCCCCATCCTGAGGTGATTGATATCTATTACTGCTGTTCATCCCTAGGGAAAGTAGATAGGTGAGTAGTTCCTCTTTTTCTTGAAGTCTGGTCTTCAAGAATGCCCCTCCAGCCACAGCAGTGCTGACTTCCTATAACATTTCTAATTTAGCTAGCTATAATAGTGGGTCCTTTCAGGGTGATGAGGTCATGAGGGTGAAGCCCTCATATATGGGATTAGTGCCCTTTTTAAGAGATTCAGAGAGCTCTTTGCCTCATTTACCAGATAAGAACACAATAAGAACATGACCATTAATAAGCCAAGAAGTGATCCTTCACTAGACATCAAGTGTGCTGGCACCTTGTTCTTGGCCTTTCAGCTTCAAGCTCCATGAGAAATAAATGTTCTATATAAGCCACCCAGTGTACATTATTTTGTTACAACAGCATAAGTAGACTAAGACTATTGTGGGCAGCTGAATTAGATGAAAATATTATGGGCAGTCAGACAGGGCCAGGCCCTCAAGGAGACAAGATGGAAGACAAGGTGACTATACAGCTTTGCACAAAAGAGAAAACAAATGCAGCCACAAACTTCCCTAGGAATGAGCATCAGGGACTGATATTCTAAGTAGGTATCAATCACCTTAAAAGAGCCTAAATGAGTCACTAACCCAGCACCCAACAGGAAGAGACTCTGTTCTGTATTCATGCCTGCTTGCTAACCAATTTTACCTGAGCAATGGTGCTTATAATCTCATTGGTCAACCATAGTTTTGGCCCACCTCATGCCTATCCATGGTTTTCACTTTAGATCCTCCTCACCCATGGTTTTACACTATAAAAGTCCCTGGAAGAGATAGCTTCCGGGGACCACCTGCTCACCCCCTCCTGTCCCTCTCTTGGACAGGAGCTTTCTTTCCCTCAATAAATATGTTCTGCTCATTACCTCTGTTTGTTCCTAAAATTCATTCTTTGGTTTTAGAGAACATGAACTCATCCCAGGTACTTTTCAGGTCTAGAGTTTCAATTTTCCCTATATCATTTGGAGTTTTGCTATATCATTTGGAGATCATCCACCCGAGATCAGTTTTTACACTGTATCAAGACAATCCTCTCTTCCAGATGGATGGATTCTCCTTCAACTATTAGGATGTGGGCCATAAACAACCAAGGGAGTCCAACTCCATAAATTGCCTTCAGGCCAGAAAGCTGGCTCACCCAAAGTACACTCTCTTCCTGGGGGCAGACCACATTCAAGGGCTGGCCTACTGGGGCTACAAAGGCCCATACTCTGCATGTCAAATGGAAACATCAGTGAAAGTTCAGCTTTAGTTGAAGTCTTTTGGAGGACCGTGGAGACCATCTAGTGGGACCACGTCCCAGATCAAGTCCTCTTCTGCCCAATCATGCTTCCCTCACTGGCTTAGAGGTGTTGACTATAGAAGTACACTCCTAGAAAATGCTTGTTCAGCAACCTCCACCTTAGAGTGGGTTTATAGGCAGTCCAAGTGGAGAACTAGGCCTTGGAGCTCATTCACACAGCTCTTCTCTCAACAGAAAGTGACGTGGAGGGTACCAGAACCAGATCTCAAAGGCCACTGCCACTATTCCCTGAGAACTCAGCGAGAAGATTCCACATTGTCTCTGTTTCTAAGTATCAGAAGTCCCCAGTTGAAAATTACTATGGATGCCTGGATTGGGTGTCCAAGGACTTCTGGGAAAGGAATATCTGGGAGGGCCAGTTGAGTCAGCCAGACTGCAAACAAGTGATTCTCTACCTTGCCTGCACATTAAAAACATCTGGGACCTTAAACTATCTTGATGACCTGGCTACAACCTAGAGCAACTAAATCAGAAGTTTTGGAGACTCAAGCATAGTATTTTTTTAAAAACTCTCTGAATAGTTCTGATCAAAGGTAAAGAAGTTCTTCTGCTGGAGCAGAACTCAAAGATGAAAGGACTGGGAGCCTCTCCCCTTAGCTCCCCATGGGATCAGGTTGGGTTTAATCAGAGAAGTGGAACTACTCTGAGTGGTCTCACTCTGAGTGAGACAGTAGAAGGACTTTATTGTAGAATTGGGCTTGACTAGGCCACCTGTGGGAGAAGATTTGCTTCATAGAGTATCAGAAAGTCAAGGACCCAGAAGCAGCTTAGCTGGGTTGTACTGGACCAAGGCCTCACAGGGTTTTAGGAAAGATGTCAGCTGGGACTGTAGTCATCCAAAGGCTGGACTGGCAGTGGAAGATCTGTTCCCAAGATGGCTGCCTCACATGGCTGTTGACAGAAGGCTTCAGATCCTTGCTGGCTGTACATCAAAGGCTTCTCACCACATGGACCACTCTGTTGGTCTACTGCTGGCATAGCAGCTGGTTTTCCACAGACCAAGTGAACACAGGAAGGAACAGGAAGCCAAGGTGAGGAGAGAGTCCAAGCCAAACAGTGCAATGTCTTTTATAATCTAATTCAGAAATGACATCCCATCATTTCTTCCATATTCATACTGGTCACACAGACTAACTGGATACAGCATGGGAGGGACTACACAAGAGTATAAATATACAGGAGACATAGGTTACTAGGGGAGTGTGTTTTGTAAGTCACCTACCACAAATGTGTGGGAGTGAGTGAGCGCAAAGTTGAACTGGAACACTCAACAGCTGAAATCCACATTTTGACCTCTCCAACTGAGACAGGAGAGGAGGGCCCGTGCTCCCAAGAGGAATTTTGTGTTTTCCTTCCCTGCTTCTCCAAATGCCTTGCAGCCAGCCCAGCTAAACCAGACATCTCACAGGGAGATATTTTGTCTTCAGTAGGTTTCTAATGTGAACCTATCCCAGATGACAATTCTGCCCCTCTGAAGCCCTCATCAATTATGTCCACAAGAGGTCCTGCCCTTACTCTTGAGCAAACAGAAAGTCTGACACTGCGTGCATGAGCTGGCCTCTTGCTTCTATATGAGCAACCTCCATGCCCTTAGCAAGTCAGTCTGTACTGAACTGGCACACTGACAACTGGTGAGACCAAAGCCACTGATGCCAAAAACTGACAGCAGCTGGTGCTGAGACCAACCAAGCAGCCAGGGCTAACACCAAGGCCACTGGCACCAGAAGCAGCCAACAGCTGGGGCTGCAGTTAGCGGCAGAGAGCAGTGGGTAGCAGTGGAGAGCAGTGGAGAGCAATGGAGAGTTACCAGAGGATGTCAGCCCCACCGAGCCGAAGAGGCCTCAAGGTTTGCTGATAGTTACTTGGTCCAAGAGGCAAGGAGGACCACTCAAAGAGCTGGTAGCCACTGGCATTTGAAGGTCAGGACTATAAATTCTAAAAGAGCCGCATTTTGCCAATTCACTATTCCTATACAAATTGAGCAAAATAGCCCTTTGCCCACTGGTAGTATCTTGGTGGCTTGTACAGGGGCTACCTCTTTACAGGTCCTCTTTAGAGAACCCTGAGGAAAAGGGTAGAGAACAGTCAGTGATGGAGAAATGGCTCAAAAACCAGCCTGGATCCTATTTTCATCTTATATATGACAGAGAGTCCATGTTAGCCAGGAATACAGGCTCCATGCTTTGAGTAAACTGCAGGAAAATAGCATTCTTAGCCATTCTGCATATACACCTATCTTAGGATCTGGAAATGCTAAAGGAGATGTTTCAGCAAGAGCCAAAGCAACTACAGGCCTAGTTACTCTCCTGGTCCAAAAACAAGAATCAAGAGATCAACACATACATGTGAGCTGCAGCAGCACCTGTTCACACCAAGCTAGAAAGGCTGACAGTGGCAGGTGCTTCCCCACTGCCTCCCAAATCACATGCAAATGTCTCCTGCCGCCAACCCCAACTTGGAACCATGCAAAGAAGGGGATTCTGGGAAATGTGGTTCTAACTTGACAAGATGGCCATAGCATAAAGGCACATAGGACTGGAGTGTGTGTTAGGGGCTGGGTACTGTAAAGAAAGAGGTTGTCCTCAAGTGCTTTCTCTTCCTTCTCCTTGGACTGGAGCCAGAAAGAGCAAAGACAGTCATGGATGAGTCAGAGTCTTCCCTCAGTCTTCTCAGAACCTCAGAGAAAGCCCCTCCAATTCCCTCTTCAGGTCCATGAAAACCCCACTCTGGGTTAAGCCACTTTCATTCTGTATGTCAGAGAGAGAAGTAAAGGAAGATGGGCAGTGGATGATATGAAAGCTGATGCCCTGGAGCAGGTGATAACTTCTCCACACTTTATGTCAATACCTGTAAACAGATGAAAACTGTAGTGAAATGGCCTTGTCATATTGAATAACATGGCCATTTACACTATTAGCTTGATGTCTCTTGACTGCAAATATTCTCACATAAATGATCCTCAGGCAATGACGAAATAGCACAAAAGATGGTACGTAGGAACTGCCTGATCTGTTATTTCAGAAATCCCAAACATTACCCCTACTAGTGTACTCATGGGTGAAATTCCTGTAGTCACAAGTTTACATGTGTTTTAATAAGCAACTATCTCTAAAAAGGGTCATATTTGAGGCAATGAAGAGGCATTTATATTCCTTAGTGAAAATGTAATCTGAAGAGGTGGACTTATACAGTGAATAAGGAAGGGAGCAGTATTAATAATAAACAGGGAGCCAGGCATGGTAGTGCATGCCTGTAATCTCATCACTTGGGAGGCTGAGGCAGGAGGATCATTGTGAGTTCAAGACCAGCCTTGGCTACAAAAGTGAGCTCAAGGCCAGCCTGAACTGCATAGCAAGACATTGTCTCAAAATTAATAATAATAATTATTATTATTATAGTAATAATAATAATTATTATTATAGTAATAATAATCATAAACCGGTGAATAAGAATGGAGAGCTCTGAAAAGAGCATGTGAAAGAAGTAACCCTATATTGTCACCAAAGCCTGCTTCATTTTCTTCTCTGTGGGATCACAGAAAGACTACATTTCCCAGCCTCCCTTGAGGTTAGACTGAAGTTATGTGATTGGATTCTGGCCAATGGGATGTAAGAGGGAAAAATATAAGTCACTTCTGCCAGGCCTTGCCATTAAAAACTTGTTGAGCAACCTTCTTATGGTATTGTCACCTTCAGTAACAACCACAGACACCATTTATTTAAGTGGTAGGATGGATACATCTGGCTTCCTGGATTCCCTGCATACCTGAGAGCTGCCCTGGGGAGTGGCCAGTGGATTTTGCAGTAGTAACCCAGACACTTGCGATGCTTAAGACACTGTGATTTGGAGCTTACTATTTTTCTGCCATGTAGTGTACCCTGTCTTGACTAATATATAAGTTGGTACCAGAAATGGAGTTTGCTAAACTAAAAATGTCAATTACAGTGTCATGTATCAATGAGGGAAATAATACCAAGCTTGGTAAGAATAACAGACCGAAGGTATACAGTGTCTTAGTTATTTTTCTTAGTGCTGAGACAAAATACCCAACATCCAAAGTTAAAGCACAAAAGGTTTATTTCAGCCCACAAATTGTAGAAGTTTTGGTCTGTGACCAACTGGTTCCAAAGCAGGGTGGCACGGCACAGGAGCACCACAGAGAAAAAACAGTTCATGATGGCAGGAAGAAGGTAGCAGGCAGTGAATGGTAAGCAGCAACCTGCCTTCTTCATATTCCATCCAGGCTACAAGCCTATTGATTGGTGCCATCCACATCCAGGCCAGGGCTGCCATTTCCACACCCTTAATCTCAGTATCATACCCTTAATCCACATTCACACACCCTAATCCATCCACCTTCAAAACTCCCCTGCTGTGGCCACATGAGGCTTTGAGGAGGCATCTAGACCTAATACTCTGTCAAATTTTCACTTGCAAACAGCAAGAGATAGGAATGAAGAAGCCTTTGAATAGCAAAGTTATTCAAGGTAAAGATTAGGTTGAGGAAGGGGCCGTCCCCAGATTTCCAGGAACTTTAAGAGGGCTTCCATTAAATTTAGAGAGCAAGGTACAGGGATGAAAAGCAAGAAAATATAGCAGATATGAAAACTGTGTCTTGAAGAGAACTTCAGGATGTGGCCATTAGCACAAGGAAGTAACTCAAAGCAAATACACCAGTGGCCCATTTCATTTTAAGGGATTTGCACTGCCAAAGCAACCTCGAGCTTGGACCAAACAAAATCTTTCTTGAATTAGGTATGGAGATAAAACAGACCTTAGTCTCCCTCCAGGAGCAAGAAGCAAGCTGAGAATGTTTGTGACCCCCTCAAGAGGAGATTTCCTCAGGACCCATTTAGATAAGGCAAAGGAAGATAGATGACAGAGTAAAAGAGCCAACTAAGAGTGGAGCGTGAGTCAGGGAAAGGAAAGGAAAAGGAGAAAACATGGAACCTAATGTAGGCATCTTTTCTGCTGCCAGGTAGAAGGCCTTCACTAC
Source organism: Capromys pilorides (assembly GCA_004027915.1). NCBI lineage: Eukaryota > Metazoa > Chordata > Mammalia > Rodentia > Capromyidae > Capromys > Capromys pilorides. Next base: position 8,343 of record PVKN010002574.1, on the reverse strand, counting down.
AGGACCTGAGAATTATTGTAGCCTAGTGATTGTTTCCCTTTTCCAGCCACTCGTATTTCCTCAGGGATCCTGCTCCTGCTCCATCACTGGACTGAGGCTGGGGGATGGGCTGCTGAGAAGCTGCCCTGTTTCTCTGTTAGTTTAGCAGACTAAGAGAAACAACATCTGGGCCCAGAGGGGAACAGCTCAGTGTCACCAGGGTTCCAGGGGTCCTTTGGGAATAACTAAACACCCTGAAACTTAGCAGCCTGAGCAATAATTTATTATTTCTCACAATTCCCTAGAATCCTGACAGGGCTTGGCTGCGCAGATCCTTGGCTCTATTTGGCACTGGCTAGAATCATGGGCCTAACTGCCTTCAGCTGGCTACTAGGCCAGGAAAGCTTCCCTTGTGGATCCAGCACTAGGTGCTCTTCCACGTGGCTTCCCTCATTCCTGATCTAAGCTGTCACCCCTCTTCTTGGATCCAGGCAGGCCTTGTGGCTCCATTTGGCCAATAGCACATGACAGAAGTAATGTCATGTCTGTCTGCTCTGGGCATGGCCCTTGGGAGGGACTGGCAGCTTGTGCCTTTGTTCCCTCGAAGACTAGTGGTGTGCTGCAAGGAAGCTGACATTGAGCAGATCCAACTCATACTCGAAATAGACCTCAGGTATTACGTTGAGGGTCTTAAATGCCTCCCAAAGGCCATTGTAAAGACTTTGTCCCCAGCCTGTAGTACTATCAGACAAAGGGAAGAACCTTTATCAGGTGGCACCCTAGTGAAAGGAAGCAAAGTCATGGATCTGTGCCCTTGAAGCAGGTACTGGGACCCTGGTGAGCCTGTCTCTCTGTCTCTCTCCCTCTCCGCCAGCCATCATGAGGTAAAAAGTTCTAATTCATCACCTCCTCCATCCACCATGCTGTTTCTGCCTTACCTCAGACACACAGATATCAATGAAGCGAGCAGGCTGTGGGCTGCCATGAGCCAATGAAGCCATGAGCCCAAGTAAGCCTTCGCTCTTGTGAGCTGATTATCTCAAGCATTTTGTCACAGGGACACAAAGCTGACTGACATACCAGGTGTCTTAGTTACTTTCTGATTGCTAGGACAAAGTAACCAGTCTCCACAAGTGAAAGGAGGAGGGGTTTATCTGAACTCGCAGTTTACAGGGGTCTTAGTTGGAAGTCAGTTGGTTCCACGGCAGGGTAGCATGGCAGAAGGGTGAGGCAGAGAAGAAAAGAGAACAAAGTGGGGCCATGGGAAGAGGGAGAGGTCAGAGGAAGAGGGAGCTAGACCCTTGCAGCCATGGCCCCAGTAAGCCACTTCCTCCCAGCGGGCTTCCCCTCCCGACACCACACCCAACTCTAAGCCACTAGTGGACTAATCAGTAGTGAGTGTTACACAGCCCTGATCCTGTTACCTCCCCAAAGTCTCACCTAGGAGTGCATGAGGCTTTGAAGGGACATCCAGATATAAACCCTAACACCAGGCAATGTAAAATTCTAACACTTCAGTGTCACTCTCATACGATAAATGTCATTTTTGAAGTCTATTTAATGTCACCTTTTTGTGCTTTTTCTTGGTGATTTTGCTGTTGCAATGACGCAAATGTAGCATTGACATGCTGTCTAATGTTCCTGAGCACAAGAGGCTTGCAATGTGCTCTACGAATAAGACACACATGTTTAACACATACGTGTCACTCCTTAGGGCATGAGGTATAGAGTCACTGGATGCAAGTTCAATGCTAATGAATTAATAAAATATACTAATTAAGATGTCTTTAAGCAGAAATACACATAAAATAAGGTAAAGGTTGATTGTTAAAAAAGTGACCAGAGGCTCACAGGAGCCCAACTCTGTATTTTCCCCATGAGAGACGGCTCCATATTTGCAAATTCAGTGTTCACGGAGATGTTAGAGAAATAGTCAGCTTGAGCAGTGAGAGCTGACTATACCTAGTCAGTTCTCCTCCTTCCGAGTAAGGGACCGAGTCACAATTCCCAGAATCCTCTTTGCCAGTAGGGGGCGCCAGCAGCTGGCCCTATACAATGAAATGTAAGTAGCAGGCCAAAGACTTCAAAGACCACTGTGGTGTCTGAAAAAGTGACAAGCAGGGCCGGCCAGATAGCTCAGTGGATTAAAGCGTCTACCAAGGCAGATGCAGGGGCTGGGAGTTTGACCCGAGGTGCACTGTGCCCGCCCTGCCCCCAGAGTGTGCTGAAACAGCGATCGAGACTGGGCATGGTGGCACATGCCTCTAATCCCAGCACTTGGGAGGCTGAAAACAGGAGAATCACTACGAGTCCTATCTACATAGTGAGACTCTATAGACCCTGTACTAAATACAAAAAAAAAAAAAAAAAAAAAAGTGATAAGCATCAAGAAAGGCTTGTGTTCAAGTGATGACATCTCGGAATGAATGCAGTCTGGATCCTCGAGTTATTGGAAGGAGAAAGACTATAACTGCCTTCATCAGTCATTTTACAAACAAGAACTCAATTCTCATTATTCTCAGCCACCAAGCAGGTGAGGGGTCCCTTCTTTTCCCGCCAAGCCTACTCTTTCTTCAGTAAAACAGAGTTGGAGACACCCAGTGTTGAGCTTTTCCAACCTCACCTTCTCTACTGGTTGCGATCTTCCCTTTTGCCATGTAGCAGTAGTGCTCAACTACTTACATGTTCTAACATCTGTTTGCCAATAAAGCCACAGATGTTAAACGTAAAAGTTAGCTCACCTCTGCATCTCCATCTCTCATCAAAAAAGAGGAGGGAGGTGGGGGAGTAGCTCAGCAGCAGAGCTGTCTCCTGCATGTGCTAGCCTATGGGTTCTGTCCTGGACACCACACGCGCACACGTAGAGAAGTGATAGATGGCTCTGATTTATTCACTGGTTAAAAAGGAAAAGCACAGGAAGAACTGATTTTCTCAAAAGGAATTCCAAAGGGGAACCAGAAATTTAAACTTCTCATGATTCACTCTGATCAGCCTCATATCTAAAGCTCTGTTCTTGTAAATAAGCTTCAAAAATGTGTCTGCTTATGTGAAGTATGCTCTACACCCACATGGGCTCAGTTGTTTATAGTGGGTATTATGGCCTGCGCCTGTCTTTCTGTAGACAAAGAAGTTGCCAAACACACAGTGATAACAAGAGCAGGACCTTTCTGGAGTGCTAGGGATGAAAAGAAGCCACAGTCTTATCTGAGCCGGAAGATGTGAAGGGGGAGTCAAAAGGAGGCAATGGGGGATGAGAGAAGGGCGTGTTAGTGGAAAGAGGATCACAAGGGAGCTCTGGGACGTCTCTGGTGTCTGAGCTGGCTGCATCTACACTGAGGACGTGCAGTCAGGCAGTGTTAGTCCATAGCTAAGGGATTATCCCAGAGACAGGCAGAAGGCCAGACGCTCCTCCCGGATAGACATGGATCTGGCCACCACGTGCAGATGTGCTTGTTTGTCTGCATTCCAACTGGGCCCTGCCCTTGTGGAACTTCCTGTGTTTCCATGGAAAGAACCTGGGTTGTGGAGTCAGACAGCCCTGCTCCAGCTCAACTCAGTCTCATACCCATTGTGTCACCTTAAGCAAGTCCTCGAATGTCTCTGGCACTCACATTCCGGGGTGGAAAGAACAAGACCTGGAGCAGGAGGCCTCCTTCCTGCCCCTCTCCAACCACCACATGTACCCTGAAGGTGCCTAGCTTTTATCAAAGGATTTTGTTCCTTAGGCTGAGTAGGACCTCTCCTACCCCCTCCATCTGCAAAAGCAGAAACGCAAATAAAATAAACAAACAGAACAAAGGCTCCATGTCCTAATCCCTAGAGCCTGCGATACCTTATATGGCAAAAAGGACTTTGTAGATATGAGTGTCTTAAGGATCCTGAGATAGGAAGAATCTCCTGCACTGCTCCTAAGGCCCCTAAATGCTGTCAGCAATGTTCTTATCACAGGGAGACTGTGGGAGATGAGGAGAGTGGAGGAGGAGGCCATGAAAGCTCTAGAGGCAGGGGATGGGGTAAATCAGCCACCCAGGAAAAATAGCAAGCACCAGGAGCTGGAAGAGATGTAGAACAGAGTCTCACCTGAGCCCACAGAGGGAGCTTGGCCCCGAAGGTGCCAACTTCATCTCAGCGATATGGATTCAGGACTTCCTGCTCCCAGAAACATGAGCCACCAAGTTTGGGGTCATTTGTTACAATGGCCATAGGGCACAGAGCCTGAGCCGGTAACTCAAAGAGAGACTGAAGAAAACAAAAGCCAGGCAGTGTGAAAAGAGGCACTTGGGTCCTTGGGGCCCGAGAAACTCAGTGTCCCTCTAGCTGGTGTTGCCCTGGGTCTGTCATGTGGGCATTCCTGCAGCTCCTTGCTTTAGTTCCTCACAGGAGGCATCCACGCAAGGACAGATGTGAAATCAGTGTCATTTCCTTCTCCACCTTCAGCACAGACTGCCCTTCTCACAGCAAGACAGGGCTGACTTGTGGCACTGCCACCCACATCTGCTCTCTGGCTACATCGAGGGTCCATGACATCACCCTGAAGCTAGTATCTCCCCAACCCCAGGGGAACAGCCCCAAGCAAGTCTCAGGAATGCCAGCAGAGTTAGTCATTGTGAAGGGCGTTAAGCACCATAGAAATACGAAGCTGCATGAAGCAACCACTGACCATTTATAGCTGGGAAAGCAGCCATGCTGAAGACTAACGACGTTGTTTCATATTCCAAGGGTCATGTATTATAGTAACTAGACAGACCACAGCTTTTCAACTTGTAGCACAACCAGACCCTCTGATGTGGCATCTCCCTGCTACCCCTGCATGCAATCTGGTTGATTTTAGTAGATCTCCATGGCTACTATGTGTCGCCTCCACCATGCCATGCTTCCACCTTTCCCACAACTCCAGAGTGTTCAAGAGTGCCAGTAACTGTGGCCTATGGGGACAGTAACTATGGGGACATCTACATTTGGACACTGTTGATTGTTAGGCAAGTGAAACTTTGATATCAAAGAAGAGGGGACACCAGTTCCTCCTAGACATATGCCATGGAAGCACATAAGAATCTCAAATGATAACCTAGTAGTTCAAAAAAGGATACGATTTCTTTATCACTTAAATCATTTCTACTTCCTTTTAGGCACAAGGTTAAACTATATTTCCCAGTGTCCTTTGCAGCTGGGTGTAACCATGAAATTTTTTTAGCCAATAGGAGGCAGGCAGATGTGAAGAGTGGTCCAGCTCAGAAACCTCCCATGCCGCTTTGTACACTCTCTTGATCTCCCTTCTTGCCAGGAGGCTATCAGGCTTTAGTGCAACCTTGGAAATAAGTGACCAAGGGTTCTGGTTTGTTCCTGTTTTAACATTGGAAGTCCACATTCAGGGAAACCCGTTGGTTGGAGACAAACTGAGGTGATTGGTCACCCTTACTTAAAATGGAAGATGACAGAGCTTCCATTGGCCATCAGCCTGGAGCCATTCTTCTCTAGTCAGCATTGTCTGGTTTGCAATTTGTGTGAGTGAAGAATAAACTGAGATTGGCTACTTTCTGTGTTACCTCAGCTAGTATAAACTTGAGCGATGTAACACCTAATACTTTGGGAGAAGCATAAAAATAACCTAGGTACCACATCTATTTTAAAAAGACAGGCACCAGCTGTAAAGAGGAAGACTATATATTATCTGGGAGACTCCTGGTTTACATTTGTGGTCTCAGTGTAATTATTAATAGTATTTCCCATTGATTGTCAAAAATGTGCTGCTTGCACAGTATCTAATGTGGTCATAGAGAATTTATAGTATAAGTATATACCTCACATGCTGTTTTTTATTTTAAAAAAACTTGCTAATCAAATCTTATTTTAAATGCAATTATGTAAGAAAAAAATGTCTGTAATAAAAGCAGTGATTTCATGACCAATGCTCTAGATTCAGATCTCAGACTACTGAGTCTTCATCATATTGGACACACTGCACGTGATGACCATCCTGAAGTCTAGAATTTTTTTTAACCAGGGATCAAACTCAGGATCTTGTGATTGCTAGACAGGTGCTCATGCCACTGAGCTTTATTTGTTTTGTTTTTTGGTCTTTTTTTGCAGTACCAAGGACTGAACTCAGGACCTTGTGCTTCCCAGGAAGGCACTTATTTTACTGAGCCATCTCCCCGGCCCAAAGCTTAACTACTGTGCAGTATCTTTTACTTTTTTTTTTTTTTTTCAGGACCAGGGTTTGAACTCATGACCTTGCACTTGCCAGGCAGGCACTTGTGCTACGGAGCTATCTCCCCAGCCCGCCACTGAGCTTTATTACCAGCCCCCTTTCGTTATTTTTTTTTTTTAGACAGTATCTTACTATGTAGTTTAGGCTGGCCTTGAACTCACTGTGTAGCCAGGCTGGCTCCAAACTCATGGTAATCCTCCTGCCTCAGCCTCCTAAGTGCTGGAATTACAGGCATATGCCACCACACCCAGCTCTAGATTTCTTATAGACTTCATTTGGTGAACTATTGTTCATATATCTGTTGTGTATGTGGCCCAACCAGACAATGGAATATTATTAGTCAATAAAAATAAATGCACTCTATCAAGCCATAAGGAAAGATGTAGGATCCTTAAATGCATATTACTATGTGAAAAAAAACCAGCCTCAAATGGTTACATATTATACGCTTCCAACTATATAGCATTCTGGGAAATGCAAAACTATGGGGAGAGTAGAAGACTACAGGGGTTAAGGGGCAGGAGGGAAGGATGAGTAGGTGGAGTTTTAGAGCCATGGGCCATCCTGTACTGTACTGTCATGCACTTGGCAAGAGCCTTAGAGTGTCCAAAGCAAAGATTAGACCCTAAGGTAAACCATGAGTTCTAGTAAATTGTGACATACCAATATCGGTTTATCACTATAACAAAAATACAACACTAAAGTGAGGTATTAATTATTGTGAGAACCTAAAGCCAGGCGTGGGGGTGCATGCTTGTAATCCCAGTATTCTGGGAAGCTGAGGCAGGAGGATTGCAAGTCAAGCCTAACCTGAGGAATTTAGCAAATTAACAAGACCCTATTTCACAATAGAAAATTTTTCCAAGGCAGGGATATAGTTCAATTTAAAGACCTTGGGTTTAATCCCCACTACCTCAAATAAAAAAGGAGAAACCAAGATAAGAGAAAGCAGTATATAGACTTTTTTTTTTATTGCATCTGGGACTGAGACGGCGCCTGGTATGTGGGGCCAGGGATTGAACTCAGGTCCTTCTAATTTGCCAGGTCGGTGCTTATTTCTCTGAGCTATCTCTCCAGGCCCCAAGGGTTTATATAGAAACTCTGTACTTTTCGAGAAGTTTTCTCAACTTCTCTAAAACAGTTTCTTCAAAGAATATTTTAGATTAAAAGAAGAAGAATATCTCAGCTCTCAGAAGAGATACATGATACCTTTGGTCCTGGATGGCACAAAAGAGTGGAAGGCATGAAGGGGCCAGGGCAGATGGCCTGGGGAAATGTCCCCAGTGCTCTGGGGCAGGCGACATCAGTGCACAGAGGACCAGGCAAGGTGGCTTGGAGTTGAAGCCCAAGAACATAGCCCCCTCAGGGCCTGAAGCAAGTGGGCCAGGCCACAGGAGAAGGAACCTCCCCAGGGAGCCAGCCTCACTGGACCATCCAAACAGGAGGTTGTAGGGCCCAGCTGGACGCTACTTACCACGCAGTTAAGTGAGAACAAATCCAGAGCAAACACTTGCAATATTTAGAGCTTTCGGATGCCCATGTTTTATTCATGCACATTAGCATGGGGTCTGCAGGCCCCTGGAGTCTGAAGGAAATGAGAAAATCACGGAATGTCAGGGCTAGAAGAGGCCTGGGGAGTGATCTAATCCACGCCTTCTTTCTGCGAAGGAGGAAATTGAACCCCGCAGAGGGAGGCAACCTAAGGCTGGAAGGAGAGAAAGAGGGAGAGAGAGGGGGAGAGAGGGAGAGAGAAAGGGTCAGACAGACAGATAGACAGACAGACAGACAGACAGACAGACAGACAGACAGACAGACAGACAGAGCGAGAGTGAGCCCAGTTAAGCCTGAGGCCTCATACCTGCTTACTTTGGCCTCCTTTCCTTTTTTTTTTTGGTTGGGACTGAACCAAAGGTGTCACACGTGCTAGGCAAGTGCTCTACCACTGAGCTGTAGCTCAGCTACTTTCTCTCTTCCTCCTTTCCTTCTTCTCCTTCCTCCTTCCCTGCCCCCTGTCCAACAACTCTCCCTTCCCACTCCTCCCTTCCCTTCCTCCCCCTTCCCTCCTTCCCCCTCTTCTCCTCTCCCTCCTTCCTTCCCTCCCCCTTCTCTGCCTGCCTCTCCTCCCCCACTTCCTTCTTCCCTCCACCCTCTTC